>JADBJO010014755.1:20000-22500 GCA_016801955.1 Conus betulinus
AGAAGTAAGAGAACCGCAGAACGAAGTGAGCGAGCGTTTCGCGCCATTCTCTTTCTGCAGTTAGCGCCCCTGTTTATAGTGTCTTGCTCAGTCTCCCCCCCCCCCCCCCCCCCCCCCCCCTGCCACCCCCACCCACTCCCTCAGGTTCCCTGGCCAAACATTGCCGGTGTTTTTGTTAATGAAGGTGGCGAGTGTTCTGTGGAAACAGTCCTCCATGTCAGCATCGATCCCTGCCGATCCTCTGACGATCCTTCGAACCGTTTTTTGTTGTTGTTGCTGTTGTTTGTTTTTGTCAGCCAGAAAGTTTTCTGTCGCAACATTACTTCTTCAACTTGAAAGTTTTCTCTCCCTTCTTCTCTCGTGTGTTTGTTACTGGGAATGTTTTTTTTTTTTTTCTGTCGCAAGATTGCATGTCCTCGTTAGAGAAGGTTTTCGGTGTGCCAGTTGGAATGCTGGGCTTTCTTTCGGGTACAAAATGTATCCCCGCCTTCGGGAAGCTCTGCGCTCGAATTTCCTCATCTCTTGGATTCCAACTTTTTTTTTCCCATCTTTCTTTCATTGTTGTTGTTTTTTTTTTTTTTTTCTGCCTTTGTGGTCCATTTTTCCTGTCTTTGTTCCAGAAGCTCAGACTTTTTTAAACTTTTTTTTTTTTTTTAATGTTCTGGTCACAGTCTAGATATTGCCATCTTTTGTAACTTCTTTGAAGTGAGGGGATCAGGTAGGCCTAGTAAGAAACGTGCACTCTTGCCCAGAGTGGGCACTGGGTTATTTCCCCTGTGGTGTCCCGTTTGCCCATTTCTCTCTGCTAAAGATAAATTTGCTGCATTTTTTTTTTTTTTTCGGTTCTTTTGTTTTCTTTTTTTTTTGTTCCTTTTTTTTGTTTTTTTGGTTCCGTCTTTTTTTTTCTTTCCTTTGTTTTTTTTTTTCCTTTCCTTCTGTCCCTTTCCTTCTTCCCTTCGTTCCTTCTTTTTTCTTTTTCCTTCTTTATTTTTTCCTTCTTTTTCTTTTTTTTCTTTTTTTCTTCCTTTTTTTTTTTTTTTTTCTGTGTTTTTTTTCTTTTCTTTCTTTTTTTTTTTTCTTTCTTTTTTCTTTCTTTCCTTTTTTTTTTTCCCTTCTTTTTTCTGTTCTTTCTTTCCCTTTCTTTCTTTCTTTCTTCTTTCTTTCTTTCTGTATATATCTATTTTTGTACATGTGGGACGAACTTTCAAGCGGGATGGCATACGCTCTCAGTACGGCCAAGTCTCGTCCCCCCCCCCCCCCCCCCTGAAAGCTGTCAACGGTGTGGCAGTCACACTGTCTGTTGATGTCAATCGGCAGAGACTGTCTTGGTCGTTGTTTTCCCTGCAGGGTGGGACTCTTCTTCCTTCTCCTACGCAATGCAGGGACATCCCTTCAAAGGCAGGGGGTGGGGGGTGGGGGGGGGGAAGGGCTAGAACCACAGAACCAAAGAATTTTCTCTCGAAAAATGATCCGTGCTCCAGTGACTGCGAAGGCTAGTCCTCAAAATGCCTGTCTGTTGAACGTTTTTTGTCAAAAATGTGAATTGTAAGACGGGTATTTAAAGGGCTGCGAACGTGAATGTCAGATTTACTCGATGAAAAGCTTGATTTGAAGATTCCGTTAATCAGTATTGATGTAATGCATGCTTTTTTTCTTTTCTGGTTTTTACTACATTATTTGACTTAACGGGTTTGTTAAGCGTTTGTGATTTTGAAAGCAATGTGTTGCTCTCCTTCCCTCTTACTTTTCTGTCTGTCTGTCTCTGTCTGTCTGTCTGTGCGTCTGTCTGTCTGTCTCTGTCGTCTGTCTGTCTGTCTGTCTCTGTCTGTCCTATTTCTCTGTCTATGCCTGTGCTATCTTTCTGACTGTCTGTGTCACAAACAACCCCCCTACACACACAAACACACACACACACCACACACACACACACCACACACACACTCCTCTCTCTCCTCTCTCTCTCTCCTCTCTCCTCACCCTCTCTGTCTGTCTGTCTGTCTGTCCTCTCTCTCTCTCTCTCTCTCACACACACACACACACACACACGCACACACACACCACACACACCACTCACTCTCTCCTCCTCTCTCTCTCTCTCCCTCTCTTTCCTCTCTCCACTCTCTCTCACCCCCTCTGTCTGTCTGTCTGTCTGCTGTCTCTCTCTCTTCACACACACCACACACCACACACACACACACACACACACACTCTCTCTCTCTCTCTCTCTCTCTCTCTCTCTCTCTCTCTCTCCTTTCTCCTACCTGTGTCAAGACTGGTGAGTCACGTCAGAAGCCAAGTGTGATGTGACCTGTGCCGACTGCCGCCGCCTCTCGAGCGGTTAGATGTGGGACCTTCCTAGAGGACTGCGTCACTCAGGCAGCAAAGCGTCCGTAACGCACAACACTTCTCTCACTGAGAGAGAGAGAAGAGAGAGAGAGAGAGGCGAGAGAGAGAGAGAGAGAGAGAAAGGAAGAACGGAGAGAGAATGAGAGACGGACAG
>JADBJO010014755.1:42500-46379 GCA_016801955.1 Conus betulinus
TCGAATTGACTCATAAGCAGGGCAATGAAAGATAAAATGCCGTTCGTCTTCAACTCCCTTGCAACACATTAAGCACAAATTATCCATTTCCTGATCGTCAATAAACCATCTCCTGTTAGCCTTTAATCCAAGAGTTCTCATTCTTAGTCTGGCAAAAAGACTTCGATGCCATCTATTTCTAATGACTGAGATATATTTTTCAGCTTGGAAAATACTTTTAAATGAGCAATACCACCTATATTTTGTGTTTTCTTCTACATACATGGGAATGCCAACTTTGCTTATATGAATTGATTAAACGATCTTTAAATTCTGAGATAAAGGCAACGTCACTTCCAAACTCCCTGACTCATCCAAACTATCCCGAAACCGTTCTCCGTAAGAACTTTTCTGATATTGTCTACCCAATTTTGCCTTCCTTCTTCATGTTGCTGCAACAGCATTTCATACGCCTGCCCCTACATAATCTTTCCATTGGAAGCTTTATAATCTTTAGCCAATATTTTACACTCTTAATAGTTGTTCGGAGCTTTAGTGGATATCTGCCAGTCTCGCCGTATGCAAGCATGTTAGAGGAGCTAAGGGGTATATTTAAGAAACGTTTTATAGCAAAAGTGTGCACTGTTTCTATCTGATTATTCTCTGCTGCACCCCATATTTCTGCTGCATATGTCAGGATAGGCTCGATCTGTGTGTCAAATAACTTCCAGAAAAGTGAAGAATCAGTAGAATTTAATTTGTTCATAGCTCTGAGAATTTCAGTTACTCCCTTCTTCCCTTTTCTACATGCCTCTGTCCAAACTGTATTTAAACTGAGCTTAGTGGTAAAAATTACTCCGAGATACTTATAGGAATTTGTAACCTTTACTTCCATATTGCCATACCACCATTTTTCATGAATAGAAAGATGTCCTCCCTTGCGAAAAACCATTACATTCGTTTTATCCAAATTCACACTCAAAGTAAGTCTATCAGCTTCCTGTTTTAGAATATTTAACTGATTTTGTAAGCCCAACAACAGTATCTGAGAGAAGAATAACATCGTCAGCAAACAGCATCAAAAACATTTCAAGAGCTCCTGGGAGCATCTGTATTCCATGCTTTCCTCTTTTTGATAATTCAATAGCTAATTCATTTATAAAAAACGAAAACAACCTTGGACTAAGTAAACAACCTTGCTTAACGCCTCTTGGGCAACTGAAGAAATCCGTGCAAACATGCTTGTCACGCACACACACCAGAACAGTATCATATATACCTCTAATGGCTCCATACAATTTACCTTTAACGCCACTGTTTCTCAACACATTCCACAACATATTTCTGTTCACCGAATCAAAGGCCTTCTTGAAGTCAACGAATGCAACATACAACTTAGAATTTTTATTCAAATACTTTTGGACTAATGCGTATAAGGTGAATATATGGTCAATGGTGCTGTAGCCCTCTCTGAATCCTGCCTGCTCTTCAATTATTTTTCCCTCTTTATCTGCCCAGTTAGTAAGCCTTTTGTTTAAATATGCGTATAAATTTTTCCTATTACACTTGTCAGTGCTACTCCTCTGTAGTTATCTGGATTGTTTATGTCTCCCTTTTGTATATTGGTACTATAATAGATTTTGACCAGGCTACTGGAAATGTTCCTTTCTCAAAGAGGACGTTAAAAAGATCCACTAAAATTCGATAACAGCAGCATTTGCCAGTTTCAACATTTCACTTATAATTTTATCGATACCAGCACTTTTTCCAGTTTTTAAATGTTTGATACCATTCATAACTTCACTTTTGGAAATTGGCTCATTGAACAGAGGTTCTTCTACATTATCGTTTTCCTTCTTCTGTCATAACATTTTCGTGTTGATATGTGTCTTCCACATCATTGAAGACTCTATAGAAATGATCATACCACTGTTGAGAATTAATTTCATTATAAATTACACTTTTTCTATTTACAGATCTGATCGTTGACCAAAATAACTTTGGGTCATTAATCGACTCCCTTAATTTTTGAAGCCTAATCTCGTCATATTTCTCTTTTTTTTTTTTCTCCTTTTTCAATTTGTTATATATCTTTCTTTCGTTGACATATAGCTCCTTACGTATTACTAAGTTTGTTTTTTGACCTTCGCCAGCTCCTTAGAAGACCCTTAAAACCGTTCTTTTCTTTTGAGTACACTCTTTATCAAACCACACATTTGTTTGTCTTTTCACTTTCCCACTTACCCGAATCATACATGCTGCCGCTGCATATAATGCATTGACAAAAACATCGACACATCCATTAATATCATCCTTCAAAATCTTTCGCTCTCTTCAAGCATTCTTCTATAAACTCACATGAACCCATTTCATCTTGGTAAATCTTCACATTTTCATCACACCATACAATTCTTTCTTCCTCATTTTCTGGCAACACGTTCTCTCCCTTTGCATTCTTCTCGTTCTCGTTCTTCCATGTCAACTCAACCGGGAAATGCCAGGAATGTAAGCTATCTCCCACACACACATCACAATTTTTTTAACAGTTCTGATGACACAATGAAGTAATCAATCACTACACCCATGCGATGACACATATGTAAACTCGCCATTAACATCTCCTCTGCAGCTCCCATTCACCATTAGCAGATCATATATATAACAAAATTCAATCAGAGAAGCTCCAAACTTATTGACAACTGAATCTTTTGAACAGCGTGTAACAGACTCATCTTCTCCTCATCACGTTCCATGTTAAAGGTATAACATGTTATGTCTTGGCCTTCAGGTTGTTCATTTCCTGTTCTAGCATTCAGATCACCAGCTACAATGATATACACTTCGGCTGTCTCCATGCTTTGCCTAAGATTTTCCTCCAGAATGACTATGCCGTCTTTTATTTCATTACTATTAAACTGGACTTCCATCAGGCGCGACATAACCCGCCACAAAGCAAAATATCTTTATCTACATCAAACAACATCTTATCAACCCTTATAGCCACAATATTATCATCTTTTATTTTAATCACTTCTTTTATATACTGACTGTAACAATTCTTCACAAGCAAGAGAACTCCGCCTGAATTTCTGCCCTTGGTTCGATAACTTTCTTGCTGGGGCGCTAAACTTAACATAATCCGTAAAAAACACCGCTGAAATCAAATTTGCAATCAACGAAAGTTTCAGTCAGACACGCAAAATCAAAGGTACGCACATAATTAACAAAGTCAATGTCATTGAATTTGTTATATAAATTTTCTACATTGTAGTTGAGGAACGACAACTGAGGCGATGGATGGTCAGGCCTGTCCTATTTAGCGTCACTGGCAGAGCGCAACGACCTGTCACTGCCACGAGCACTCAGGTAGCCACGTATCGGCGTTTGCTGTCGCCTCCGGTTAGAACCAACCACGGTTCCCACGTGCATCCCGTTTCCACGCTGCCACGCCTCGCACCCGTGTCACTGCCAGCGTTGGAAAGGCCGCCACGGTGTTGTCGCAACCGTGACCTTCGCCCCCTGTCAAGCGCCGTGTAGTAGGGGAATCCCCGCCCTGTCGTTTCATTGCCCCGGCCTCGCTGACATGTTTCTGGATCAGCTGATCGGACACAGTCCCTCGCCAGCTCGCCGTCCCCTGCCGTGTTGGAGGATGCACAGGTGGACGCTGTCACTGCGGCGTAGCTCCTGGCATCGGGCCTCTTGGGTCCGACCGTCAGCTTTCCTTTGACAAAGTAGGCGGCTTTGCCCTCCTTCTTTGCCTCGCTGACGATGGCTTCACACCAAATTCGGCCTGGGTTTTGATCGCCCCGCTTGCGTTGACCGACAACATGCGCTCTGACAATGTCACTATCACAAGACCACAACACCGCTTCTCTTTGTCCTTGAGAGAAGTAGAGGAGA
>JADBJO010014756.1:0-10000 GCA_016801955.1 Conus betulinus
CTCTCTCTGAAGCGGATGGCTTAGTGGTATGGCACTGTGTTGGCTGTCACGACGATGCCATTAGGAAGATTTCTGCAGCCCCAAGGCCTGAAGATTTCCCCCCTGATATTTGTTATTCTCATCAGCTAAATGGATTAGGTTTTACAGTGCTTCCTCCTAATTTTCTTTTTCGATCCTTTTGCTAGCTGCTTTCGATGTGCTGTTTGATTCTGGTTTTTTTTTTTTTAACCGGTGGTGGTGAAGAATACCACATAATTGTAGAAGGTATGTGTCATTTGATGCAAGGGGAGAGCGCTGACACGTCCAGCTGTGTCCCGCTGTGACTGTTCACCAATGCACGAACGTCCACTGGGCAGGCGGTACGAGTGGCTCTCTTTGCAAGTCAGACTATGATGATGCACCATATGGTGCTAGTGAAGGGTTGTTTATCTTATATTGTAACGCCTTCTTTTTCATTCCCTCACACCCCTCTGCCTTCTTTGGATGACAGAGGAAAAGTTTAGCCTGCACTTGTTTCCCCCGCCCCTTCTACTACTAACTGTTTTGTTCAACATGGGCTGTTTGGTCAATCAATTGAAGGTCGAATCTCCTAGGTTATCTAGCAAAAGGCATTTTTACAATACACAAATTTTAGCTGGTGTCAGCACTTACTTGACTGACAATAACTTAGGTCATTAACAGTGGAGCTGACCAGGTCTATATTTTGACACCTTTTGACCTTCCTTGTATCTCTAAATGGACCCTCAAGCACAGTAGCTCAGTGACTTCCTCCTACATTGATTTTCTTTACATAATGGAGGTTAGCATTGATTGTGTTCTTTACATAATTGAGGTTACGCATTTAAGCAACCTATTTCCTTATAAATGCCTGCCTTTCAGTTGACTTTGACTTTTCTACCCTTCATTTGCTGCTTCAAGGTGGGCACTGGAGTCGTTCTGAACCTTTGGTGAAAGACACCAATGAACGATGGGTGGTGTGTCTTCCTTTCATTTGCTTCAAGAGGGAGGACCAGTACAAATCAGACTTATCTCACTGATGAATCCAATTGTTAGAGAAAAGGTATATGGTCGTGCAATCTATATTTTTTTTTTTATAAGAACAGCTTATGATGATCCTGAAATTGCTCTGTAACTGAAAATTGTTTTAATTCAATGGGGGGGGGGGTGGGGTGGGGGGGGGGGGGGGGGGTGGGAGGTTCCCCTCGCACAACTTTATTGTTTTTGTTTTTTTTTTTTTTTTTTTTTTTTTGTTTTTTTTTTTTTTTTTTTTTTTTTTCTATTCTTTTTTGTTTTTTTTTTTTTTTTCCCATTTGTTTGTTTTTGTCATTCTTGAAGCTCCTACTGGAAACACTGGCAACGTAGCTTTAGGTCGCACCCTCACACGAGTCTTTCCGGACCTCCAACCGCAATCGCACTCCCCCTCTCCACGGACAGGGCCTCCTGTCAGCCTCCATCCCACAGGTCTTCTCTGGCTGCAAACCACCCCCCCGTTGTCTGGCAGCTCCCTGTCTAGGCTCCAACAGGCTAACACGTCTTGCTGTCGAACCGTCCCCACACGGGAGACACTTCTTCTCGTCGTCGGCTCCGAGGCTACAGCAACCTCCACTGTCTTACGTCCCCACCTAGGAGACAACGAGGCGACAGCAAACCTCTGCTTCTCGCTGTATTTTTCTTGAGCCCTCAGCAAGACGGGCGAGTTCACTTTCCCTTAAGTGAGTCACACACACTTCCTGGTTTTTCCAGGCACCTTATATCCATTCTCAAAGAAAGAGAGACACCCGAGTTTAACTGGTTCAACCAATGGAATCACTGGCACACACAACATCACCAACGATTTGACCAATAAATCCTGAGTTATTTTTGTTCCACCAATGGAATCACTAGTCACCTACACAACACACACACACACACACCACAAACTGTTAGCACCAACAAGGGACTTGGGTACCAAGTGGTTAATGCATAACCTCCTATTCACTCATGTTCCATTCCTCAAAGCTAACCCATTATACTAACAGACTGGACTTCTCTACCAGCCGGACTAAATGCTTTAAGTGGTGACTACACCCTATAGACCACAAGGTGCAAACCACTCACAATAGGCCGAACCTTCCATTCATTCCTCAGAAGAAGAACGAACTGACGGGTCGCTGTCCTCTGCCTGCAGCGGCTGACGGTCGCCTACCCGTGACGGTCACCTGACACGATGCCCCTTCCTTTCAGCCCAGTTAATAGCCAGTTACCAAGTGGAGCACCTCTTTACCCAGGACCGGCAGGTCGGCATCCCCTTGTTGCTATTCACCTTCGGACATGCGAAACACTTCCCATTACTCTCCCTCCCTTCAGTAAAACTACTCGGGTATTCCCCCCGGTGATGCCTGATTCGCAACTTGAAGAACCCAAGGAACTTGCTGCTCTCAACCACAGCAAAACTCCCTTAAGTTGGCCGTAAAATGCGCGAGAACATTCGGCCGACCTCATGAACCCCCGTACCTAAGTAATTTTTTCCAATCAACATTTCCTCAGGACAAATGTTCTCAGATTGGATAAACAAACTCATTGCAATGGTCGATATAACAGTACTACCCCTATGCTTTCAAGACAGTAAATTCCGTCAACATATCTAACATGTGATAATGTACGACAATTAACCATAATCAATCAGATAATCCAAAGATCACTCTTGGTCAATCAAGAAGCCGCTGTGCAAAACATTGTAAACTCTAACGCTCCATGTACTACAGAACTTCTCTCCATAGGTTAGCCATCAGCACGTAATATACATCATTATTAATCATTGGCCGATGCACTTCTAATAATAGCACAATCATGATTACCCAAGGTTCAATTCAGGGTTGTGGCCACAATCCCAATACAAGATTCAAAATTCCGAACCTGTGTGCCCCAACGTACGTAACATCAAAATCAAATTCCAGCAGTGTGTTATACGCTTTATCTCCTAATCTACGGGGTTCAAATTCAGGCGTGTGGCCCACACCCCTCCCCGCACTGTCAATATGCAAATATAAACACTTATCAGGTGAGTCTACAAATAAGGATATTTCTGTCACTTTACCGATCATATGAATCCCCAGAATGATCAAACAGATTCAATTGTCCCTTTTTTCCAAAAGATCAATATACTCCAGTGAGCAGATACCTCGCCATATGTGACAATGATTCAAACGGGCATCGACAACTGATGAAACTTATATCCAGGAATTGTTACTACACATGTGTACTCTGGCTAATACCGCGCCGCCCAATTGGCCTGCAAATCAAAAGAAAAAAAAACAGTAATTTCAGAGTCACCAGAGTTGTGCCACCCAACTAGCCAGCTACATTATTTTCCCCCGTAGCTGTCCGTAAAACGGATGAGTCGCTCACGCCAGTACCGCATCCCGTATAACAGTGTATTCTTTTAATTTATTGTCCACTGAAGTTACCCGTCAGCTGTGGTACAATTTGGCAACTGGAGCTGAAGCCAGTTGGCTCCTACTATTGTTCTACTTCTGTGTTTCACACTACTATTCAGTCACGCCCTGGAGGCATCTTCCAACCCTTGACCTACTCCTGCCCCTCTCAATCTTGACCGCTAGTCCAGAGAGCTCGCCAGATAGAGAGACCGGGGAGAAGGAGTTTCGAGACACCCATCTTTACAGAGAGAGTATAGTGTTGCGCCCCCTTTCACGTGCTTTGTAGTCCTTAAGTGAGCACGTTAAATCTGCGCTCGATCGTCCTCTGTGGAGAGCCCTCTGTGTCTGGCAACTCTCTGTGTGCATCAATCCCCTTGTTGTTCCATTGGCCTCAGTGTCTGTATGTGCAAGATGTGTTGACTGGGCTGTGTCGCGCCCATTCCCTGCGACTAACGCTCTGTCCCCCTTTTCAAATGTTAAGAGATGTGTCCCTCACTCATCTTATCCGACTCCATGCTGCTTCCCTGTCCCTGGTGTGTGTTGTGTGTCCTGTGGTGTGTGAATCCCCCCCCCCCCCCCCCCCCCCCCCCACCCCCCCCCCCCCCCCCCCCCCCCCCCCCCCCCCCCCCCCCCCCCCCCCCCCCCCCCCCCCCCCCCCCCCCCCCCCCCCCCCCCCCCCCCCCCCCCCCCCCCCCCCCCCCCCCCCCCCCCCCCCCCCCCCCCCCCCCTTTTGTGTGTGGGGGTGTGTGTGTGGGTATGGTGTGGGTGTGTGTGTGTGTGTGTGTGTGTGTGGGGCCCCCCCCCCCCCCCCCCCCCCCCCCCCCCCCCCCCCCCCCCCCCCCCCCCCCCCCCCCCCAGCCCCCCCCCCCACCCCCCCCCACCCCCCCCCCCCCCCCCCCCCCCCCCCCCCCCCCCCCCCCACCCCACAGCCCCCCCCCCCCCCCCCCCCCCCCCCCCCCCCCCCCCCCCCCCCCCCCACCCCCCCCCCCCCCCCCCCCCCCCCCCCCCCCCCCCCACCCCCCCCCCCCCCCCCCCCCCCCCCCCCCCCCCCCCCCCCCCCCCCCCCCCCCCCCACCCCCCCCCCCCCCCCCCCCCCCCCCCCCCCCCCCCCCCCCCCCCCCCCCCCCCCCCCCCCCCCCCCCCCCCCCCCCCCCCCCCCCCCCCCCCCCCCCCCCACCCCCCCCCCCCCCCCCCCCCCCCCCCCCCCCCCCCCCCCCCCCCCCCCCCCCCCCCCCCCCCCCACCCCCCCCCCCCCCCCCCCCCCCCCCCCTCCCCCCCCCCCCCCCCCCCACCCCCCCCCCCCCCCCCCCCCCCCCCCCCCCCCCCCCCCCCCCCCCCCCCCCCCCCCCCCCCCCCCCCCCCCCCCCCCCCCCCCCCCCCCCCCCCCCCCCCCCCCCCCCCCCCCCCCCCCCCCCCCCCCCCCCCCCCCCCCCCCCCCCCCCCCCCCCCCCCCCCCCCCCCCCCCCCCCCCCCCCCCCCCCCCCCCCCCCCCCCCCCCCCCCCCCAACTATCTGCCTATGCCCACTGCTTTATGCGTTATTTTCTCTCCCTTTTCAACACTGGCTTGTACTGCTCCATGACCGACTATCTGGGCATTTCTAGACGATGGCTGGTCATCCTCTGACCTTCTTGCCCTGCTTCTTACAGCACCCCTGTTCCAGCCCATCTGCCTGGGTTCCAGCTATCTGTGGTCCCTCTTGCCCGCCCCTGAGTCTGCCACCATGGCTCCTACATTTCTGATCTAACCACGGCCCGCCACAACACCTTTTGAACCACCACAGAGGGACCAGTCCATCTTCCTTTCGTCGTCGTCGTACCCTGCTAAAAGACTCCAGGGATCATCCAAACAGCCGAAGTACTTGACCACTATGGTACAAATGCATCAGCTGGGGATGAGAACATTACGTGTGTGACCGTTTTTGATTACCCCTGCCACATGGGCACCACACTCCGACTTCGGGGGATTTGGGAGACTGATATGTTATGCTAGGAGCTTGTCACAACTGAAGACAATCCCCGCATAACTATGCAGAGCATAACAACATTTTGATGTAGCCTTGGTGTTCTATGGTGTAAAATGCATTGTCTTTGATGAGACATACAACCAAGATCCTCGTGTGCAGCGTCCTCTTCGCGCAACTACCTGCCCCGGATAAGTACGGCAGACGCAGTGGCTTCGGAAGATCTTTCGCAAAGGAAGGGCGGGGAGAGGGGAGGGAGGCAAGGTGGGCAGGGGGGGGGGGGGGTGAGAGAAAATGGGGTTCGGGGGCAGTCTAAACTGACTAAAGCATCATTACAGTCCTTTCAAGTTTGTCATCGAAAGTGGCCGATAGGACGATGTTTGGGGTGGGAGAGGGGGAGGGGGGGTCTGATCCTTTCCATTTATTCCTAATTCAGGAGGGGGGGCTGGGGGGGGGGGAGGGGGGGGCGAGAGAGAGCGAGAGGGAGACGGAAGGGGACGTGGAGAAGGGGCGGAGGTGGGAATCCTCATTTTTCCACATTAATATACGGGGGTGTTCTCTCATCCTCCAACTCGTGTGTAAGGGTGGGCTGGGTACCGTACCATGAATTCCGTCCATATTTTTGGGGGCTTCAAATGTTGATATGGTCAGAACGTTTTACCTGGGCGTGGGTGTGTGTATTCTCTCTCTCCTCTCTCTCTCTCTCTCTCTCTCTCTCTCTCTCTCTCTCTCTCTCTCTCTCTCTCTCTCTCTCTCTCTCACCTAGTCTATCCCCCCCCTCTCTCTCTCTCTCTTTTGGGGCTTTTCGAATGGTGATAAGGGGGCGGGTGGGTGGGGTGGAGTGGAAGGGGGCTACTTCGATAGACCAACAATATTAATATCCTCTGGCAGACTGAAGAAATAAGGTTGAGACTGTGCACAAGGGGTTGACGCTCTCTCCCTCCCCCACGTAGCGAGAGCAGATTGACTTCTGACGCATAGAAACGTGTTATGACATGACAAACACAACAACACAATTTCGTGCAATACATACCAGACAGTTGCATTGCTATGTTATGCAATACAGTATAGTACAATGCAATACAGTATAGTACAATGCACTACAGTTAATAGGACAAACCAATACCATGCACGTGCATTGCTATGTTTTTATGCAATACCGTATAGTAAACGCAATACCAGGCAGTGCATTGCTATGTTATGCCAATACAGTAAATCCAGTACACACAATACCAGGCAGTGCATTGTTATGTTATGCAATACAGTATAGTAAAATGCAATACAGTATAGTACAATGCAATTCAGTATAGTACAAACCAATACCAGGCAGTGCATTGCTAGGGTTATGCAATACAGTATAGTACAACGCAATACCAGGCAGTGCATTGCTATGTTATGCAATCCGTATAGTAGAATGCAATACCAGGAGTGCATAGCTATGTTATGCATTTACAGATAATAACAATGGCACTACAGTATAAGCAATGCAATACGGTATGTATAATGCAATACAGGCAGTGTATTGCTATGTTATGCAATGCAGTATAGTACAATGGCATACCCAGCAGTGTATCACTATGTCATGCAATACAGTATAGTGCAATGCAATATCAGGCAGTGCATTGCTGTGCTATGCAATACAGTATAGTACATGCAATACCAGGCGCAATACCTTTGCTGTGTTATGCATACAGTTAGTAATAACTGCAATACCAGGCAGTGCATTGCTATGTTATGCAATACAGTATATTGCAATGCAAATACCAGAATGCAATACAATATATTAAAATGCAATACCATTATGCAATAATAATAGTGCATGCAATACCAGTATGCAATACAATATAATTACATGCATTACCAGGCGGTGCATTGCTAGTGTTATGCAAAACAGTATAATACAATGCCTACAGTATAATGCAATGCACATACAGTATAGTAGAATGCAATACCAGGCAGTGCATTGCAATGTTTGCAATACAGTATAGTACAATGCAATACCACAGTGCATTGCTATGTTATGCCAATACAGTATAGTACAATGCAATACATACCAACGTACTACGTAAATGGATATGATACTGATACAATATGGACTGATTAAGATATGACTTAAACAATGCAATATGATGATAAATTATGATGCAAAGCGGTACGATAGATTTGAAACACATACGAATTATATGAAAAACAATACTGTAATACAATACACCAGCAGGCATGCAACACGCTACAATTCGATGTGAAACAATACAATACTATACAAGACAAGACAAGACAAACAAGACAAGACAATTCAATGACATTTAGTATACGACACCATACAATGACAAAGAATACGATGACGCAATACTATACAATACCATACGATGTGATATATACAATACTTTACGCTACAAAACGATTTGATACAATACAATATCTATGGGCTGAAAACAATGCAATAAATGCAATTGTATAAGATCCAAAGCAATACAACACTAGGCAAGACAATTCATTCCAATACAATCCATACAGTAAAATACAACGCTATGTATGCAATGCATATGAATACAAAAGAAAGAGACATGCGGTTCCGGAAGCGACTACAATAAATACGAAGCAAGCAGTAAGATACAATACATACAATTCATTGCGATATAAAACGCCAATGCATTGCAATACAAGAGACATGCAGCGGCGCTGCGAGGGATAAGTAAAGGGAATTAATCCATCCTTCTTGTGAAAGGAATAACCACACACTCCTCGATCAGTTCCTTGGGCTGCTCTCTCTCCCTCCTCTCTCTCTCTCTCTCCTCTCGTCTCCTCTCCCTCTCTCTCCCTCTCCTCTCTCTCTCTAATCTCCTCTTCTCTCTCAATCCTTAAAAGTAAATCTAAAATAAGTGTCTAACAAGCATGCGCTTTTTCAAAATTTCGGTTATGGATAGATGTGGTTTTAACCTGTCTCTACGCAAAAAAAAAATAAAATAAAATAAAATTAATGAACTTCAGATTAGTAGTATTGTGTTTTGCGCTCCTAAAAGATCTTTGACATGTTCTTCACCACTCAAACACTACAGAGAACCGAACACTACAAAATGTGCACTGTAATACCACCAAAGGTTTCAGCGTAATAGACCAGTTGGCAACATTTTTGTCGGTGGCTTTTTTTTTTACCGAAAAAAAAAGAAGAGACTTACCTGCGACAAATTCAGTTTTGGAAACCACTCTGATAATGATATCATATCGACTAAATAAGTTTATAAACTGTACCCGTTTTTGTTTTGAGTTGACCTGTTTCTTTTGCTTTGCTTTGGTTGGGGTTTTAGTTCTAATTATTTTGGAAAACATTGTTCCAGTATTTTTTTTTTTTAACTGTCTTTGAAAACAAATGTATTATTATCATAACTTTCCGAGGTCTAAATGGTTACTCAATAATTTCTCTCTCTCTCTCTCTCTCTCTCTCTCCTCTCTCTCTCTCCTCTCTCTCCTGTCCTTTCATAACTAATAGGAAGATCGCTTTGTATGTGTGTGTCTCTTGAATCAGTTTATTAGTTCTTGTTTGCTGCCTCATTTTTTTTTTAATTCATTTATGCGTTAATTTTTGATACAGAATCAACTCTCTACATATTCTTTATGTACTTTTGAAGATAATTTATGTCTGTTTTGTTAGCTTTTTTTTTTTTTTTTTTGCTTTTTTGGGGGGGGGGGGGGGTTGTAAATTTTTAGTGGTTGTGCTAGTCACACTTTGTCCCCTCACGAAAGCAAGGGCCTGGACGAAAAAAAAGCAGGTAAATGTTTACCGGTTATCCTTGGAAATAAAGATCAATACCATCGTCGTCATTTCTCTCTCTCCTCGCTCTCTCCTCGCCTCTCTCTCTCTTCTCTCTCTCTCTCTTCTGATCCGTTCTCTCTCTCGCTCTGCGTGTATGTGTGATGTTCAAACTTAATGTACATACTTTGTCATATTCCATTTTAACGTCTGTTCTTATACATGCTAATTTTTGTACGTTGTCTTACCTTTCCATATTTTCCCCCCCATCCCACCCCACCCCCCTCCCACCTCCTCTCTCCTCTCCCTTCCATATTATTATTCTCATTTTGCCAGTTTTTTTTTCGTTGTTTATTATTATTCTTATTTTTGTGGTTTTTGTTTTTTTTCATTTCTCTCTATTTTCATCGCTGTTCTATTATTCATTGCATGACGCTTTGTGTGCTGTTTGTTTATCATTCATGTTCACTGTATGTTGTAGTCCCCTACTTCAGACGGGAACTTTATTACAAAAGCACGGTAGTGCTTATCTATTATCCTTACTAAAGAATTTTGTCGTTGTCCGATGTCTTCCTTCTCTCTCTCATCTCTCTCCTCTCCTTCTCTCTCTCCTCCCCCCTCTGTCATCTCTCTTCTTCATTTCTCAACTCTTCGTCTCTTCCCCTCTCTCGTTTCCTCTTAATTCTCATCTCTCTCTCTCTCTCATTCTCTCTTCGTCTCTCCTCTCTTCTCTCTCCTCTCTCGCTCCTTCCCCCTCTCACTCTCTTCTTGTCCGGTCTCCCTCTCCTTTCTCTCATTCCCTCTCTCTCTCCTCTCCCCCGCTCCTCTTCTCCTCCTCTTCCTGACTCGCTCCCTCCTCGCTCTCTAGTGCT
>JADBJO010014756.1:25000-37500 GCA_016801955.1 Conus betulinus
CAGAATTCACAACAATAGTACAGAAAGTAAATTGTCTATATATGTAACAAGTATAGCAAAGAAGAAAGAAGAAGGTATGAGAAACATAAATACACAATATAGTCTACGCAAATAGTTACACGACTGACAAAGGCCACAGGAGGTAATTCGGGGATCAATTACAGAAAAGAATAAGGCAGAGCATATGTTAGTTTAACCGTGAATTATTAAAATAATCATTGATCCAATGATAATGGAAAATAGTACATGCATACGAAATAATAAATAAAAAGATAAAATATGCAGGGTTCAATTTCCGAATAACAACAGTTGCTGACATTTATACATGCGATATTAGCTCAGACTGAATATTAGAGAACTGTTAAAATAAATTGTTTTTCAGTATTTCAAATAGAAGGCGTTTATACGCAACTTTAAACGAATTAATGCTTTTCTTCTGTTTAACATATGTTGGCATAGAATTCCAAAGTGTTCCACCAGAGTAAACTAAGCTACTTTTAAAAAGATCGATTCTTGGTTTCGGTATGATTATATTATTAGTATATCTTGATTGATTGACTGGAAATCTTGCAGATATATTTGAGGGTGCTAATTGGTTCATATAATTCTGAACATCATTATTGCTTTATTATTCAAATTTATAAGAAAGGGGCAATATATCTAATTTGAGGTAATCTTGAGTAGTTAATGTTGATGTGTTTTTTTGAAGTACTGTTTTGATAGCCCGTTTATGGGCCCTGCGCAACGGTTTTAACGTGACTGCACTGCAAGAATCATAGAGTAGAAGAGTAGTCAATGTAGGACTGGATATATGCATGATAGAAATGTTTACGAGAGTTTATATCTAGGAATTTTTTTAATTTCGAAAGCTGAAAAATTTTCTGAGAAACTCGTTTGCTTAAGTTGGAAACATGTGGCGACCAGGAAAGATTATTGTCAATAGTGATTCCTAACACTTTATGAGTGCTAACTTCTTCTAGCTTGTTGTTATTAATAAATAGGGGGCATTGGAGTACTTAAATTTTGTCTTTTTTGACGAGAAGTAATAAGCATGTACTTTGTTTTCTGATCATTTAGGACATGTGATTCAATTCTGTCCAGTTAATTAGTCGAGTTATTTTTTCTGTAGGTTATCTGATAAGTGTTTCAAATCAGTATGTTTTGAATTAATGATGTGTCATCTGCAAAAAGTTGAGATGAGTCTTTAATATGCAGAGGGAGATCGTTTATATAGACTAAAAAAAAAAGAAGGGACCAAGTACTGACCCTTGTGGTACACCAAATTTTAGGGGTAAACAACTGGACTGAGTGTTGTTAATGAGAACTGATTGTTGTCGATTTGTGAGGAAAGACTTAATGAGAGAAAGAACAGGGTCAGCGATTTTGTAAAGAGCCAGTTTACGTAATAACAGATGATGATTTATGACATCAAAGGCTTTACAGAAATCAACAAAGAGGACTCCAGTGAATTCTAAATTATTGATAGCCGCTAGCCATTGATCAACTAAGTTTATTAGTGCAGTATGACAAGAGTGATTCGATCGAAATCCAGATTGGCTGGGATGGATTAGATTATATTTAAAGAAATGGGAAGACAAATGTTTATGGATGTGTTTTTCGAGAGGTTTAGATAGAAGAGAAATGATAGAAATTGGTCTGTAGTTTGAGGGGTCTATTTTATTTCCAGATTTAAAAAGAGGTATGACTTTAGCTTTCTTAAGAATATTAGGAAAATAACATTTATATTTAAACACAAATTGTATAAGTACGTAAGTGAATCAGAAATAATTGGGGCACTTAGTTTTAAAATGATACCATCTAAGTTATCAAGACCTCTAGTTCCATTTTGCTTCATATGTATAGAGAAAAATAAACATCATATAGAGATACTGGAGGAATGATTAATTCCGTTTCTATTGATTTAGAGTTACAGAAGTCAGAGAGAAGTTTCAAATCATTTTTGTTTGATTTGAGAGAGAGAGAGATAGATAGATAGATAGATAGATAGATAGATAGATAGATAGATAGATAGATAGATAGATAGATAGATAGACAGACAGACGGACAGATAGAAAGATACATGGTCTATAGGCAAATAACCAATAATGACACTGCGGATGGTTTTCAGTCTCGCTATCAGTTTGACAAATTAGAAATTAAAAACGACCATGTGATATATTGCAAAGAGAAGTAGAAAAAAAAGGCAGCGAGATGCAGACCACACAATATATCCACTGGTCACAAAGGCTGAGAAGAAGAAGGGCGGGACAATAAGGGAAATAACGAACAAACAAAAATACAACCCACATAGGGCAGAATCGAAAGATTGGTCGAAAAGAGGAAATTACAAAATGAGAGCATCAAGGGGAAAGAGATACTGTTTATACTGAAAGACACTCCCCCCTCCTCCCCCCCCCCTCTCTCCACCTCTCCTCTCCCCGCCTCTCCCAATTCTCCCTGCCCCCACTTTCCCCTTCTTCGCCGCCTTCTCCACCAAGCATCCAGCGGCCCAACTGAATCAGGACCTCGGAAGTAAGGGATGTTCACAGGAGAAAAAAAAGAAAACAAACAGAACTACTGCATACATATTCATTCCCAAGACTGGTCTTTCACTATTAGCTGTGTTTAATTCATTTAATTCCCAAGACTGGTCTTTCACTATCAACTATAAGCGCAGTTGAGGTGGGTTGGGCATGTGGCACAAATGGACGACACGCGACTTCCAAACATAGGTCTTCTTTTCTGAGCTGGCAGCTGGAACAAGGATCACTGGGCTGCCACTCAAACGCTTCAAGGACTGCCTGAAAGTATCACTGGCATCCTGTGGCATCCCGCTTCAGGGCTGGGAAACACTTGCCACAGACCGCAATGCCTGGCGACTTGCTGTCCACAAAGGAGTAAACAGCTTCGAAGAGAAGCGTTTTGCAGGAATTGAACCAGAAGCGCCAAGCCCGCAAAGAGAGGAGACCTGACCCAATGACACTGTCGTACGCCCAGAGTCCGAACGTATCTGTGTGTCCAGCTTTGGCTTGCGCTCACACATGCGGAGTCACTGACGTCTTCGTCGACCACGACCATGCTGCTGCTGCTGCTGCTGCTGCTGCTGCTGCTGCTGCTGATGATGATGATGATGATGATGATGATGATGAGAGGATCGGACTTGAAAGGATAAGGCTGGGCCTGTTTCAGAAGACGGAGCCGGAAGATAACCCAAGACTCCCGTCAGCCAGCGGTATGCCCGTACCGTGTCACGTGACATCACCTTGCTTGGAGGAGTCAAGGTCATTTCCTTCAAAGTGAACGGTGGAAGACCTTTGGCTGATAAAGAGTGTTATGTCACAGGGCCTTTTCCACCCACTTTTCACATGGCCGCCTTCCTCTTCTATAAAGGTACCAGCGCGCTGATTGTGGAATTCACATTTGGACTATTCTTCGACGAAGGTAGACTCTCTCTCTCTCTCTCTCTCTCTCTCTCTCTCTCTCTCTCTGCCAAAATAAGTATTGTTAAGAATATAGGATTCTTTTACTCTATTCATCGATGAGTTAACGAAATACAGACCTATCTGCTTCATTTTTGAAGATGAAAGATATAGCAGACTTAAAACACGAAGACAACACGACCCAGTTCCACAGAAAAGCAGCGGAATTTTCAATGCTCTTCTGCGCGAAAATATGAGATCTGCGTTTTCCTTGAAAGAGAAAGAAAGATTTGAGGTTGTAGCCGTTTATAAAAAATGTCCGCAAATAATACAAGCATATAGTTTTGTAAACTAGTACGCACGGAAATGGTATGTTTGTATTAGTTTGACAGCTTTGTTGATTGACTAACAATGTCTGTAACATTACTATCACAATTTTCCAGTCAGTGGGTAATGTTTACTTGCAATTGTATTTATTGACATGAATTTGTAAAATAAAAAAAAAAGAGGTCCTAGTAACAAACAAGTGGTTAGAAAAAAAATTGTTGGAAATAAAGGAGACGGAAAGAACGAAAGAAAGTGAAGAAATAGAATATTTGTATAGCAAGTGATGGAAGAAAGGGGATAAGATTCACTGATTTGCAGAAAGTATAGCCATTGTTTCTTTTTCTTTCTTCTTCTTCTTCTTCTTTCTTCTTCTTCTTCTTCTTCTTCTTCTTCTTCTTCTTCTTCTTCTTCTCCTCTTCTCCTCCTCCTCCCTCCTCCTCCTCTTCTTCTTCTTCTCCACTGTGGTTATATGTTAAAACATTCTGGAACGCAGTACAAGAGACAAACATAAAAAAGAATGGACGAAAAAACAGTAGGAAGAAAAATCGATAGAAACGCATAGCTGAACCATCCAATCAGGTAATTCACTTACCAACATCCTCAAAGAGGTAAGCATGGTTTGATGACAAAACGGGAAGGGAGTTGATGTATGGTGCTTAGGGAGGGGTGGTGGGAAAAGAAAAGGACAAAACTAATCGAAAAAGAAAGCAGTATCGTCGTGTTTTGTTCCACCTCCGTTTCTTCTTCTTCTTCTTGTTCTCCATGTTCTTCTTAGTTTTCTTCTTGTTCTTCTTCTTCTTCTTCTTCTTTCGTCAGTGAATCTCTTCAGCCTCGATAAGGCTATTACAGTTGACGTGGCTTAAGTGACTTGCAGTTAGTCTTTTTTTTCACGGTGCATTCGCAGATTGTGTGATATTTAACGAGAGAAGAGAACAATGGACATAAACAAAGTGAAAGAAAAATGATAAAGTACAAAAAAAAAAAAAAATGTGTCCACAGCAATGCAGCCGTTTAGAAAAATAGAGAGATCGATTGATAGATCAAGAAATCGATCGACTGAGATCGATCGATCGATCGAGAGATAGATAGATAGATAGATAGATAGATAGATAGATAGATAGATATAGAGATAGATAGATAGAGATAGGATGTGGATGGATGGATGGATGGATGGATGGATGGATAGATAAATGGATGGATGAATGGGTGGATGGATGGATGATGAATCGATAGAGCGATCAGCGATAGAAAGATAGATAGATAGATAGATAGATAGATAGATAGATAGATAGATAGATAGATTGACATTTACTGATCTTCCATTTAGAAGAACACACACACACACACACACACACACACACACACACACACACACACACACACACACACACACACACACACACACACACACACACACACACACAGTCAGAAGATTTCCTCGTGTATCCCCCTTTTTCCTTTAAAACACAAGTCTGTCTTTCAAAGTTAGGTAGCTGCAGCAGGCGTTGTCATCATTTTTGCTGCACAAGGACAGAAGTGCTATTATCATCATCATCATCAGCAGCAGCAGCAGCAGCAGCAGCAGTATCTACATGTCCTTCTCTGTCTTCTTCTCCTTCTCCTTCTTCTTCTTCTTCTTCTTTTGTGATGCAACGAATATACACGCAAAGTTTTCTATCCCCCTTATATCTGTTAATGAAGTGTTTTTATATCTATCAACTTTGAAAAATAAAAGTTCATACAGCTTCGATGGAATCGGTCCTAAGATATTAAAACTATCTGTACCATATATTGTAGATACTCTTACATACCTCTTTAATCTATGTTTATCAAACATTACTTTCCAGAAGCATTTAAACATGCAAATGTTATCCCTCCTCACGAAAAAATGGAATTTAGATGATCCAAATAAATACAGACCAATTTCGCTGCTATCGTCTCAAAGCCATTAGAACGTCATATCCATCACCATCTATCATCTTTTATTGAGAAATATAAACTGTTGTATATCAATCAGTCAGGATTTAGGAAACTACGTTCATGTGAAACGGCTTTGTGTCGGATCACAAATTTGTGGCTAAAAGATATCAACAACAGGAAAGGAAAGCCGTTTTGGTGTAGTGGTTATTGATTTGACAAAGGCTTTTGATTTAATTAATCACAATATTGCTTAAAAAAAAGCTTAATGTTTACGGCGTCGACAACAGTACGTAATCATTTTTCAGATCTTATTTTGTCAAACCGTACGCAATCCGTTTTTTTCACGAGTGTTATTTCTTCTAAAAGGCAGTTGCCAAGAGGCGTGCCACAGGGATCAATCTTAGGTCCTCTGTTGTTCTCCCTCTACATAAATTATCCCCCTTTATCAATTCAAAATGTAGTGTGTGATTTGTTCGCTGACGGTACATCTTTACAATACTGTAGTCATAGCATCGTTGAAATTAATTATCATTTAAATGCAAGCATGAAATCAGTGGAAGACTGGTGTGATTCAAATGACATGCTCGTTCATTCTCATAAGACCGAGTCTATGTTGATATGAGCACGTCAAAAAAGACAAGTCATAAAAGAAGCAAAATTAAAAATAATGTAAAAAGATAAAAACAATAAAACAAGTTACAAAGCACAAATTATTAGGCATCGTCATCGATGAAAATCTTTCCTGGCACGATCAGATCCATAACCTAATCAAACAAGTCTCGTGTTGTCTGTTCCAGTTGTCACAATTAAAACACTTTCTCAACGAACATTCACGAAAAATGTATTATTTTGCTTTTGTTCAGGCTCGATTAGAGCACTGCTCTATTATCTGGGGTAAATGTGCGCCATCTACTTTAAAACCACTTTGTTCATTGCAAAAACGAGCCATTAAGATGATCAGCTGTCAGAAACAATACGATCCTCCTATGCGTGCTGTATTTAGGTACAATAGAATACTGCTTCTTCACTCATGTATAACATTCAACACTCTGATCCTTATGCACAAAATTGTTCATGAGGCATGCCCAGATTATTTAAAATCAATAGTACGTAAATTTACATCACCATCGTGATTCGCTCAGATTCATTATTCCTAAATCTAATTTAGATTTATTTCAAAACAAGAAACGAAAGAAAAAAATGAAGTAAAGTTACTTCTTTTTTATACTCATGACTGATCTATGCGCAGACATTAGCCTGACTGTACATACTTACCGGGAAAAAAGTGTACTGCTGATAAACGGGGCAGTTGATTAAGATGTGTGTGTGTGTGTGTGTGTGTGTGTGTGTGTGTGTGTGTGTGTGTGTGTGTGTGTGTGTGTGTGTGTGAGAGAGAGAGAGAGAGAGAGAGAGAGAGAGATTTTAAGCATGAAATCGTTATAGATGTTATTTTGTTATTTTCGATGTCACCTTACTTTTTAAATTGTAGTTGTTGTTAGGTAGAATTGTAAAAAGCCTTCAATAAGCCTAATTCTCAACCCATTAAAGATTCATTCATTCATTCATTCATTCATTCATTCTTCTTCTTCTTCTTCTTCTTCTTCTTCTTCTTCTTCTTCTTTTCTTCTTCTTCTTTCTGACCTTTGTCTTCATGTCCTTGGCCTTTCTGTTCTTGTTCTGTTTCTTGTTCTTGTTCTTTCTTCTTCTTCTTCTTCTTCTTCTTCTTCTTCTTCTTCTTCTTCTTCTTCTCCTCCTCCTCCTCCTCCTCCTCCTCCTCCTCCTCCTTTACATTTTGCTGGATGCTTTCCATTTTTCCTTCATATCATTCTCCTTTTGTTGTTATCATCATCATCATCATCAGTCTGTCATCATCTTTTTGTTCATACAGCTTTGTTCCCCCCCCCCCCCCCCCCCCCCCCCCCCTATCTCCCCCCTCCACCCCTACCCCCCCACCCCCACCCCTTATCCTCCAGTCATTTTTTCCGCTGTGTTGCTCTCTCTGGTTTCATTTTTTTTGTTTTGTTTTGTTTTTTGTTTGCTTGTGTTTTTGTACTTTTCTTATTTTGTTATTGTTATTATTGTTGTTGTTTTTTTGCAAAAAGGCAAAAACAATTATAATGATAATATAAAAGTTACAAAACGCAACAAAACAAAACAAAAACCGACATAACATCAACATAACATCACAGTTACACACATCAACGACACATTTCCATGCCCATATGGTGATGTACATAACACGGTGCAATGCACCGTAGTATATAGACGGTACAGGACAGACCATATATGCATATCCCTTTCTTCTTCTGTGTACGTTCAAGTTAGAAAGACAAAGACGGAACAATACGTCGGTAAACACACGCGCGTGATGTGAAGAGAGACAGATGGACAGGCAGACAGACAGACAGACAGACAGATGAGTATCTAAATCAGTTTTGCCCAAATTGTACATTGCCTTACAGCTGTTATAACGAAAAGGGCAAACGGATAAACAAAGTCACTCTCGTAGCATGGCAGAACTTTATACATCACACCAGCCTAATTCACTGCTCCCACTCTCCCTCGTGTTACTTGTGTTTTCAGAGACAAAAGATGACGGAGTTCTGTTGCTATGTATGGTGGCCCTGGCCGCCGCGGCTCCGGAGAAGCGCTTTGTTCTGGACACCATTGCTGGGGGTACAGTGCTCTGTTACCGTGTGGCGTCACCTTTAATGCTCTAGTCTAGCATGAATGTACTGCGCTGCGTTGTGTGTATCGCACTGCGTAGTGTCGTGTCTTGTTGTGTTACGTTTCTTTACTGTCGTCCACTGGGGGTTTTGTTTGTTATTTATATGTTTTTGTTTGTTTTCTTATATTGAACATCTGTTGATTTTTTTCTCTTGTTTCGGTTTATGACATAGGCCTATCAGCTGCTGTGTCGTAATACGGGGATTGAACATTAATGCTAAATATACTGTTGAGAGTGGGTGGTAGTTGTCCATTCCACAGTGCCTGTCTCCCAGTGTGCCTTTTCAGGTCATTTTCCTCTCTGTACATTGTGTCTCATTTTGCTTTTTCTTCTTTGTCAGTCTGGAGGTGAACAACTTGTGAAATAGCTTCGCCTCCGGCATGAGTTAATTATATTCGCCGAAAGGATGTCGGCTGGCTAAACTTGTATGTTATACATTGTTTTAGATAATCATGTGTATCATTGGTGTTGTTTGTACATTGCTCTTTGTATTTCATGTGAGGACTTTATTTTTCTATGTTTCTACGTGAGGTCAGATGAACTAGTAACATTATATTTGTTTCGTGCACCTTTGTAGGTTTGCACCGACAGGTTTGTGACTGTATTGGTTCGGACATGATCATATGTCTGTTGTGGCACCATGGGAACAAACACTTTCTGTCTTTGTTGTTTATTGACTCTTATCCCCGAAACTTCAATTACCAAGATTCTGTGCTAATAATGTCTTTTCGCCACGGTGCAACCATTTTCTGTCCTTGGCATTTATTGACCCTAATTCCCCCCCCCCCCCCCCCCCCCTCCCCAGTCTCAATTAAAAATTCTATGCTAGTAATTTGTTCTATTCATTCGCTGACGAAATTTCATTTTCTCTATCTTTTTTCCTTCTTCTTCCTCTTTGTTTACTGCTGTCCACTATCGTTTCTCTGCCTTCGTGGTCCAATCATCTATCTTTGTTTGGGAAAGTTTACGCGCTTTGTCTTCTACTCCATGGAGATAGCAGCGAGTTGTTTAGTAGAGATTGTGCCATCATTTTCTGGAGATTCCTTGCCACTAAAATCCTCTTGTCTGTTCTCCTTTCGTCATCAGCCTTGGTGTTGTCCTACTCCTGTATCTGTAACACGGACCTTAACAAAGCAGACGGAGAAGAGTCTTGATGGGACGTATACCCGCATGTTGAGGATGGCATTAAAAGTCTCTTGGAAACAGCACATGACTAACGAAGAGCTATATGGACACCTTCCTAAAGTCAGTGACAAGATAAGAACACGTAGGCTTCGCCTAACCGGTCGCGACATCCAGCGGAAGTTGCTTCACAACTTGTACTGTGGCAGCCAGCTGGAGGGAGAGCGAACAGGGGAAGGAAGACAACAGACTTCATTGATGTTCTCAAAAGGGACACTGGCCTCGAAAACATCGATGAGATCAAGGCGGCTGTGTTGGGTCAGGAGCAAGTGGAAGGGTACGTCGCAGAGGCTCGATCGGGAGATCGGCCTAACTACCTGACTGTATTTGTAGACCATTCGCTTTGCCGTTGTAGACAATCTTTACATTTCTTTCTCTCTTTGCAATCAGCAGCATGCCAGCACAAGAGCAAGGGGCTGGAAGGCACTGTACCTATCCATTCTTCAGTGCCGTTTTACTGTTTTGAAATGTGTTTGACAATTTTTTTTTTTACATTTTTGCCATAGGTTGCATGAAGCTGCCGACCACCACTACCACCACCCCCTCCCCCACGCTTGTCTTCTTCGCTTTAAAAGGATAAAATGTTTAAAATAAGAATTTTTGATTGTTGCGTAGATGTTAGAAATCTGGGTTTTACTTCTGAACAGGACTCTCTCTCTCTCTCTCTCTCTCTCTCTCTCTCTCTCTCTCTCTCTGAGTCTATGTGGTCGGCGAGTGTCCGTTTAGTCCTTTTTCATTTCGCCCCTCCCTGGAGGTCACTAACAGGACTAGAGTTAAACATTCTTTTGCTGTCATCTCTCCGGGCTTACTATTTCCGTTCGCCCCCTCCGGAGGTAACAGGACTAGAGTTAAACATTCTTTGCTGTCATTTCTCCGGACATACTATTTCAGTTCGCCCTTTCTAGTCCTGCGTGGCGTGTAAGCAAAAGTGCCTGCTTTTGTGTTGTTGTTGTTGTTTTGTAAAAAAAAAAAAAAAAAAAAAAAAAAAAAAAAAAAAAAAAAAAAAACCGTTGCTCGGTGCATGTGCGGTAAGAAGATGATAGTATGCTCGCTCGGTTTGCTAAAAATGTACAGACTAAACGCTGCGGTTGTTGTTGAACACGTGTGTGTGTGTGTGTGTGTGTGTGTGTGTGGTGTGTGTGTGCGTGCGTGCGTGCGTGCATACGTGCGTGCGTGCGTGTGCGTGCGTGCGTGCGTGCGTGTGTGTGTGTGCGTGCGTGCGTGTGTGTGTTGTGTGTGTGTGTGTGTGTGTGTGCAGGGTTCCCCTTATAGTGTGTTTTTTACGGGCCGTCATACACGCGATGGAATTGCCAAACCTGTTTCAAATTACCGACTGAGCGTGGAATTGCTTAACAAAAATGTTGGACAATAGATCCACACGTCACATCAGGTTTTTTTTTTTTTTCTGTCTGGTGCAAGAGCTTGAAACTCGACTAAACTCTGCAATGTTCCGTTTTTAATACGTGCCCACCTCAGTAATATATAACAGCCTGCATTTTGACAAATATTTCCTTTTAAGTGCGTCATCCGTATCGAAGTTTATTTTAAGTGAATTCACACACACACACACACCACACACACACACACACACACCACACACACACCACACCCACCCACAGAGAGAGAGAGAGAGAGAGAGAGAGAGAGAGAGAGAGAGAGAGAGAGACTCGAGCCAGCGAAGCGGTGTGTTTTCATTTCCATGAATTAAGAAGCGTTGTTAACACCCCCTCATCAGGACACTGACGCCGTCACCTATCCCAACGACAACCCCCCCCCCCCCCCCTTACCCGGTACCCCCCACCCCCACCCCTTCCCCACCTCTTAAAAAAAAAGAAGTACAATATGAGCCAGCCTTCAAAACATCTTGGCTGAAGGGACTTGTTCATTTGTGTTATGAATGTGTGTGTGTGTGTGTGTGTGTGTGTGTGTGTGTGTGTGTGTGTGTGTGTGTGTGTGTACGTGTGTATGTACATATATTCGTGTGTGGATTCATGTATCTGGTGCGGCTTTGCAATAAGATAAATGAATTTCCCTTACCAAGCAGCACTGTTCTATTCGTTGATTAACTCGGAAGCCTAACTCAGTACAAAATGAATTCCAATGGTAGGCAGGCAAACTTGTACCAGGATACAAGTGGAAGGGCTATAACGAAAAAGGGGCGATTCGGGACGAGCCCGTGTGAAACACCTCACCACTAATTCCATCATTCAACTCCACTCTCACAGAGCAGCAGAAGTCGTCAACTGTGACACGAAACACAGCAAGTCGGAGTGTGACCAGTTGCTGCAAGACCACCCAGTGGAACTACCCCAGGGGAGGAGAATCGGCTGTCTGGGCAGCTGCTATGCTCTGCCCATGACTGCCCCTAGCGGTCAGCAGAAACGATTTGTGCTGGACACCATTGCAGGGGGTGAGAGACAGGGGATCTGAAAAAACTATCCCACCCTTTTCCCTCCTTCCCCCCACCCTTCTCATTTTCTCACCATTCCACGCAGGTTTCCTTTTCCCCCTTCCTTTCCCTTCCACCCCTCCCCTCCCCAATGCACGACACATGTACACACAGACACAGACACACACACACACACGATACACACACACACACACACACACACACACAACACACACACACACACACACACACACACACACACACATGCCCTCGCGCGCGCACGCACGCACGCACGCACACACGCAACGCAGGTATGCACAGACACACACACACACGCGCGCTCGCCCGCGCGCGCGCACACACACACACACGCGCGCGCACGCACGCACGCACGCAACGCACGCACTCACGCACGCACACACGCACGCACACACACACACACACACTCACATACATACACACACGCTCGCGCGAGCGCGCGCTGCGCGCGCGCACGCGCAACTTTTTTACTGAAATGTTCCCATAAATATAACGA
>JADBJO010014756.1:42500-46369 GCA_016801955.1 Conus betulinus
CAGGCTTCTCTCTCACTCAACCTCACACCAACACACACCCACACACACATAACACACACACACACACACACACTACCACGCACGTCACGTACGGCACGCGCGTACAGCACTCACACACTATCCATTGCACATACACAGCGAGAGAGAAGAGAGAGAGAGAGAGAAAGCGAGAGAGAGAGAGAGGCGTGCACGACATGCACGTTGTCATCACTGTTCATTCTTTAAATGAGGCGGATGTGAAGAACGCTGGAACGAACATAACGCCCACACTGCGCGCGTATTGCAATTAAAAGATGTGGACCTAAATGCCCTACTCCCTCGTACATATCTCATTCTCTCTTCTTTTCCTCACGACTTGCTCCCGTCACCCTCTTCACAACAAATAGCAGAAGGCGAGTGCCTCAGTGAATGAGCATGCTAGGTACAAGTTATACACTACCACACTCATTCATATTCTCGTTGACTCAGACCTGTACAGGGAAAACCACACCAATAACATTTATCACTTGTTTGACATAGTATCATCGCTTCGCAAGTTTTGCTGTTGTTGGTTTTTTTTTTTTTTTTTTTTTTTTTTTTTTTTTCCTCGTCATCTCTCTCTCTCTCCTCTCTCACGCGTCCTCTCCCTGCACTGCTCTCTCCTCTCAGCCACTCTCCTCTACAGAATCTCTCTCTCTCGCCCTCCCTCTCTCCCTCTCTCTCTCATCTCGTCTCTCTCTCCTCTTCTCTCTCTCAACAGAGAAACTACCACAACATCCACGAAGCATAAAAGCTAACTATGAGTACTGTCATGATTTCGTCTTATTTATACACGTGACTTTACACACTGTTTGAGATGTAATAAAAAAAAAAACCAAAATAAATAAAAAAAACCCTGCACCCACCAGCGAACCACGAAAAGATACTTAAATCACAAGCTAATGAAAAGATTGTTTGCTCTTTCTTCAACACAATAAACGAATATTTGGTAGATATAGTTAGATAATGTAATTAGTGTGTTGAAAACAACGACCTACAATCTCTAACACAATAATTTTTCATCTGGGTAATTTGGAATTGATTGCAAGGAGTTCCATTCCTTTTCGGACAGTAACCAGAGAAAGTTTTAAAAAAACATCAAATCGAACAATCAAAAACCAACAACACAAAATAACAAAAAAAAAAAAACACAGACAAAATCTTGCAGGAATTAGACAGTAACATAATTGAAGTATACTGCGTCTGTAACATCCGATACCTCTCCTTTAATGTGTAGAATCTTTGCATCGACAAAAATAAGTTTTCATCATGGCTGCTTCAAGCAAGGCAAAAGTAGTCCACCACTGTTCAAAGTGCTTTTGAACGTAAGATTCCTTGGAACTACAAGGCCGATATCAAATCCTTTGTTATTACAGTCCCAAAGCCCACTATAGAAGCATAATGAAAAACACACGTACTCCCAATCAACTTAATAACTATAAATAAGCTGATTCATACTAGTCAGTTTTTATTAAGGAAAATCACTCTTGTCAAAAACAGCAATGACGCAAATGACCGATGACCGCGCTTTTGAATATTAAAACAATCAGTTTCAAAGGTATGACTTTCATTTGATTTTTTGCAAACGCTTTTTGATGTTATCAGCCTTTCTATTCGCTTACGCTCTTACGAAAAACCTTGCTGTTTTATGTCCTGCCGAAAGTACCGTTCAATTTCTTTCTTTGTCCTAACAGGACAGCCACAAGAAACCACTCATACTACCGTTTTCCCGATCTGATTTATGATAGTGGTAAACCATGGTGTATACCAAAGGTCCTTGGTGTGTGTGTGTGTGTGTGTGTGTGTGTGTGTGTGTGGTGTGTGTGTGTGTGTGGTGTGTGTGTGTTTTGATCTGTCTGTCTGTCGGTCATGTGTGTGATTGTGTGTGTGTGTGTAACAATTGTGTGTGTGTGTTGTTGTGTGTCAAAACGGCATGTGAGAATATATTTTTAACAATTTACGCCTTGACTTCAAAAACGGCCATGTGAATTCAGGCCGATTCGATCTACAGTAATGGTTCATAATGGGTTCTTCCTTGTCTGTACTCACGTACACCCTGCAGGAGACACAAAACAGATTGGTCCAATAGACCGAATTTACCATGTGTATAAATTCTCTGAAAGCAAAGTGCATGTCTATAACACCAGACAAAAGCATCAAATTGTGTCAGCCGTTTCTCTTTCTATTTCTAATCTTTTTCTCGGGGTGAACGTTCAAGATGTTCAAACACATAGGGTTTTAGAAATTATCATTGATAAAAATTTAACTTGGGCTGACAATGTTTGCTACTAGGCATGCATACGAGTATCTGAAAAGAGGTGGCTTAAATTATAAATTAAATGCGAGGTCCTTCTCTCTCCTCCGAAAAAGCACTCTTTCCTTATATCCATTCTCTCCTCTCAAGGACGTCGTCATCTTTCCTCTCTCTCTCTCTTTTCTTTTTTTTTGTTTGTTTGTTTGTTTCAAGCTCACATCCAGTCTCCTCATCGACTACGCCCTCTCCACAAATATGGAATTCTAATTCCTACCCCCTTCTCCCTATCTCCACCTCCTCTCTCTCTCTCCCCTCTCCTCTCCTCGATCTCACTCCCTCCTCCTCTCCCCTCCCCTCATCTCTCTCTCCCTCTCTCTCTCCGTCCTCTCTCACTCTCTCCTCTCTCTCTCTCCTTTCTTCTTCTCCTCTCTCTCTCGGTCTCTCTCTCTCTCGTCTCTCCTCTCCTCGTTCTCTCTCTCTCTCTCTCATCCTCTCTCTTCTCTCTCTTCTGCAGCGCCCTAGTTCCCGTGTAACAATGATCATAGTAACACAACAACAACACAACAACTACAAACACAATAACATACTAGAAAACTCTTATTCATAAATACGAGTAGGCCCTAAAACAAACAGACCCAACAGCACAACCATCTTTGACAGCGACTATATTTGACATGAAGCAGTATGCTCCTTTGAGCAATTCATTTTCCACACCATATCCATATCTTTTCCGTTTTTTTTTCCCGAGTGGCTTCTTCTTCTGCGAGTGCCTCTCCATTCCAGCTAACCCCACTCTACCTAACCACCACCACCCTCTGCCCTACTATACTGCCCACTCTTTCTACCTATCGCCTTCCCCTTCTCAAAAGCCTCTCAACTGATTTCGTACAAGATTAGATATTCTTTAAGCTTTAGGCTGCCAGCTTGCCTCGCTGTCTGCGCCGGCTCTTCATCGTGTAGTGCCGCCGCTTCGACTCCACCGTGGGACTTGCTTTTGATAGCTGCTGCTGCTGCTGCTGCTTTCCGCTGCTGTACAAATGCCACTTTGCTCCTCCCCGTCTCACCGACAATACAGCGGGGAACACTAACATCAAAGGGTTAACCATCAATGGTAGAGAGGCTCTGATTTTTTCTCAGTTTGCTGATGATACCACTCTATTTCTGGATGGAAATGAAAGATCATTCGTCGAACAGCAGTGTCGGCTTTAACTAGCTTTTCAAGAATGCCTGTGGCTAACAAAAAAAATAAATTTTTGATGAAACAAAGAAGAAACTTTGGGATTCAGTACATCAGTACAGACAAAAACTTCGTTTGGGACCCCAGAATATTTCAAATTTTAGGAATCAAGTTCTGAACAGATACCCACTCTAGAGTTAGACTTAATTATGAAAGACAAATTCATGCCATGAAAGAATGATGAATTATTGGAAAAAAAAGGACAACTAACTCCTTTTGGAAAAATAACAGTAATCAAAACACACCAGTATTCCCTCAAAATTGGCATTTGTGATTAATCTACCAGAAAACCCCGCCACCCACCCCCCCCCCCGACAACTGACAATACAGCGGGGGAAAATAATCAAGTTATTCATGTTA
>JADBJO010014757.1:10000-12500 GCA_016801955.1 Conus betulinus
ATGTGCATATGCATGGGGAAGAGAGAGGGAAGAGGTTTTCAAACAATTTCTTTTGAAATTTTCTGACACCAATTAAAACAATTAGACTCTTTGTTCCCCAAAAAGCTATGAAGTATTGATTCTCTAATGACACCAATTAATACAATTAGACTCTATGTTCCAAAAAAGCTATGAAGTATTATCATTATTTTATTTTATTTTTTTTTTTGAAGAAGTGATGTGTGGCGATGAAGAGGTAGATAGTCATGGGGAAAAAGGTAAAGAGCCCTTTCATCAACCATTGCCCCTTGAACCCCCTCCACCAATGACCTGTCTTCATCCTAATCCATCCTCTTGTGACCAACAGATTGCCAACGTGTTGCCATAAGCACCGTCCGTCTGACAGAACTGATGTCACGGAGTGGACGTTAGAGCCACAAACGAATGGCACAGGGGACAAAGGTCATTCATATCCAAAAACACTCAAAACTGAGACTTTGGTTTCACAACCTCGGGGATGAGATGATTTGTGAGTATAGGCAGTATACACAGGTGGCTGGTCAAGCCGATGCTTGCACAGAATGTGCTGTGACAGCGTGTGCAGGCAATGTGGGAGGCGCCCTCTTAATTGGAAGGGAACTCAGGTCCGGCCCTCTGGTGAGATGGGAAACCTGTCTCCACATGTCTCCTAGCATGCCCTGTCAGGGTTTCAGACCAGACCGCGAGATGAAAAGACTGTGGGGCGCACCCTTAACCTCTGACCTTAACATCACTTTTCCGGCTGACTACGATCTGTGATGTGAGGTAAAATGTTATATGCTGTACACAAACGATCTGTTTGTGCATTTTGATGTGTGATATTTGTAACTTTTGAAGTTTATGCATTTCTGAAAAAATGTACATGCCTGTTTTGTATTGTCTGTAAAAAAAAAAAATGTTGCTTTGCACATTGTTTTCGTGTCTTTATTTCTATTTTAGGTCACTTTCAGCAACCCGTTATTCAAACAGTGCACATATTTCCGCTTGTACCTACTCCCGTCCATTCTCCACGGTCCTGCTTCTAGATGGACTCTTTTTCACAAATCAATGGCACACAACAACCCCGATTGAACTCTATACATTTCACTGTGTTATGTGTCTCTGTGGTCACCCCAGGAAATGTAACAGCCCACTATACACTTCACTGTATTTCTGTGCCTCTGTTGGTCATCCCCGGAAATTAACAGCGCATCTTCGCCATGCTATTCTTTTTTCTGTTCTCTACACTTCAATGTACACTGCACTGTGGTCATCCCCGGAAATTAACAGCGCATCTTCGCCATGCTTTCTTTTTTCTGTTCTCTGCCGAATAACAGCAGCCAACCATCAAGAAAGTCAACATAAATGACCAGACGTCCTTATCACTTCCATAACAGCACAGCCATCGCCACAATTACTGTATCATACTGACGTGATGTTACGTAGGCGTTTTAGTCGTGCACCTCCTCCTTGTGGAGTTGAATCCAATATCTCAGAGTAAACAGCCTTGAAACCAGCTGCCACGAGACACACGTGTCAAGCTTTTAGCAGAGAAACTCATGTCCTGTACACACCTGCTCTGCACCCCGTTTGGCTGCCAGAAGACATCGACTGCAGAGAGCGGAGCCAATGCAATTTGCCAGCGTCAACATCAGCATTGGATTTGGGTTCTGAAGGCGGGTCTACGGCAAATTTTGCAGAACGACACACACTTATAATCAAATTAGAATAGTAATTGTGTTTTGCGTATGGAAAATACACTTGGCTTCAAACCAGTCATGTGTTTTGATTCAACAAAGCAAACAATGCCATTAATGATCCTGGCCGCAGGTCAGATAATACGCAGTATGGGCTTTTCCAAACGAGAAAATGTTTGCATGATAAAACTGTCCTTACATTTCATCACGATTAGATCTCTCTCTCTCCCCTCCCTCTCTCTCTCTCTCTCTCTCTCTCTCTCTCTCTCTCTCTCTCTCTGGTTTTGTTCGTTCTTTTTGTTTCTTCTGTTTGACTACCCATCATGTCTAAGTTACATTTATGAATAGTCTACTTGTCGCCGTAGGATTACATTACAGTGTTGTTATGTTAAACTGTCCGTATGGATGAGATATGTTGAAATAATATATATACATGACAAGGACAGATTGTTAAGACTAGGCCTCAGCCTAAAATCTTCATCCTTGAGTATTAATTCTCTCTCTCTCTCTCTCTCTCTCTCCTCTCTCTCTCTCTCTCTCTCTCTCTCTCTCTCGCTCTCTATCTGTGTGTGTGTGTGTGTGTGTGTGTGTGTGTGTGTGTGTGTGTGTGTGTGTGTGTGTGTGTGTGACACAGTCTTGCTGTTCGCTGAAGAAGCGGGCATGGAGGTCAGCAGAAACGGCGACCGGAAATGAGGGGGACGCAATTTGCTCCCCTCATAGATCACATTTGCAGAAGCTGTGCTTCTCCTGATGGAAATAACTGCTTTTGAGTTTTCCATGATTTCGTCATTTCTTTGTTTTGCTAT
>JADBJO010014757.1:20000-22500 GCA_016801955.1 Conus betulinus
TGTACGTTCCTCTGCCTAACTGCTGGGTGTGTCTGCTTTTTTCAGTACATAGTCTAGATAGAATATCCTGTCTGTTCGACAAATGAGTAGGCAAACAGGTCATTGGCTGGAACGTGCACTCACGTTGTAGTGGAGACCTCTCTTTGAGGCTCACAATCGTTTGCAGATTTTGCAGTGCAAGGTATTCAGCCAGGTGGGGCTCTATTTTTCCTGTTCCTGTGTGTGTCAAAATGAATCTTGATGAAAAAAACACTGGCTACTGGGAAGTCAGACTGTATGGAGATAGACAGGAGATGGAGAAGGCGGCCTCCTTCACCGCAGAACAGGTCTGAAAGATCATTCTTTGAACAAAGGAAAATGTCATCGCACAGCAGGTCTGACTGTACAGTGCCTGAACACCTGAACCCAGGGAGGTGTCCCCAGAGAATTGGTCTGACAGTACAGCCATTGAACATCACTTGACGCCGCCATGCCTCTCACCCTTGGAGTCCCTGCCCTTCCCACTCACAACAATCCTTTTACAGCGCCGCTCTGAGACACGTGTGCATGCAGTCACTGTATACGGAAGGTCTGAGACACTTGTGCATGCAGTCACTGTATACGGAAGGTACAGAATGGGAATTTTGATTTTTTGCTGATGAAGATATCTTGTTTCGTCAAAATAGTCTGCACCAAGAATGGATTTATGTTGCAGCTAATTATTACTTAAAAAGAGAATCCTCGTTCTGGTTTGGTAGAAGATCATAAGCGCTTCAGGTGTGTAATTCTGTCACTTTGGTGACTTCCACAGTCGTTTGCCTATTGACACCGTCCTGCTTGTAGGTGTGTTGGTGGATACAGGTATGAGCTGTGACAACGAGGCACTCTGTAAAATGCTCCTCTGGCTTTTAGTTGAACAGTCTAAATCACAAGATCTCTAGTTTTGCTTCCAAGTCGCAACTGGAACCACATCCCAGTGTAGTTCTCAATGTCTGAACATACATACAAGGTATTTCCCTTTTCTCTGCCGATGCAGGATCTTCCTCATTCTGAAGTTCAATGAGAGAGCATGGAAGAAGAGCTGCTAGTATCTTTGCTGCATGATTTCATCACCAGTCCAACACGCCGAGTTTTCTGTCGGGTTTACTGTTTTTAGCCTTTCCACCGGGAATAGATGTACCCACAAGTCGGCGGAGGTTTGTTAATCAGAGTTTGCCTCCTTCTAGAAAGTTCGCATAGTTGGCTAGCTTCATCTGACTAAAGCAGCTGACCCACTTTCGCTCTTGTTCCTGTGAGTTCAACTTGTTCCTGTGAGTTCAACTTGTTCCTGTGAGTTAAATCGGCTCCGCCAGACTTGGAAGCAGAGCCAGTGCAGAAGGCCAGGAGTTGGACCTGTGTTGTCAGAGGCTTGGTGGACGCACACCACTTGGAGGCTCTTTAAAGGGAGGTGGGCGGTTCAAGCCCTTGGTATCCTACAAGGTCACAGCTATTGGACATCTTGGAAAGCGCTATACAATGCTCTGTCATGATAATGATGATGAAGATGATGATTATTATTGGTGGTGATGGTGGTGGTGGTGGTGGTGGTGTGTGGTGATGGTGGTGATGGTGGTCGTCGTCGTCGTCGTTGCCATCATCATCATCATCATCATCATAATCATCATCATCATCATTATCATTATTGTTATGTGTTTATATTATTATTATTATTATTATTATTATTATTATTATTATTATTATTATTATTATGGGGAGGACGAGGATGGTTAGTATCATCATCATCATTATTTTTGTTGTTGTTATCATTATTGTTGTCGCTGTTGCTACTGTTACTTTGATGATGATGATGATGATGACGATGGTGATGATGATGATGATGATGATGATGATGATGACGATGGTGATGATGATGATGATGATGATGATGATGATGATGATGATGATGATGATCATCATCATCATCATCATCATCATCATCATCATCATCATTATCATTATCATTATCAAGGTGGTAGTTTCTAGTTCCGTTGAAACTGCGGTAGAGTTATCAAGATTGTTGTCTCGTCCCTAAAACAAAAAACAAAAAAATCTTACCACAGAACAGGGAATTCTATCCCTTCTATGGAATCGAACCGCTGTCTCCATAGCCATCTCTCTCCCTCTCTCTCTCTCTCTCTCTCTCTCTCTCTCTCTCTCTCTCTCTCTCCATACCATCGAAGAATCGCCATCTCTCTCTCTCTCTCTCTCTATCTCTCTCCTCTCTCTCTCCTATCTATCTCTCCTCTCTCTCTCTCTCTCTCTCTCTCTCTCTCTGTGTCCATACCATCGAAGAATCGGCCATCCTCTCTCTCTCTCTCGAATCTCTCTCTCTCGTCTCTCGCTCTCTCTCTCTCATCTCTCTCTCTCTGTCTCTCTCTCTCTGTCCATACCATCGAAGAATCGGCCATCTCTCTCTTTCTCTCTCTCTCTCTCTGTCTCTGTCTCTCTCTCTCTCTCTCTCTCCTCTCTTTCTCTCTCTCTC
>JADBJO010014757.1:30000-46368 GCA_016801955.1 Conus betulinus
ACTTGGCAAAGATTTGAAATTGAGAAAAAAAAATTGAAGATGAAGTAAATAAGAGAATGTATATCATAAATATGAAAACCCTTCACTAGCTGCATGAGGAAACTATCGCAATCATCTCGTAGGCAGATCTATAATCCCTCTCGTAGACAGATCTATATGTATCGCCTGTTCCGAGGCCTTTTGTCAGCTAGATCAGACTCATTAAGGAGACACGGCTGATTGTGTCTCTCTCCTCTTGGCGTCAGATAGAGACACACCCCAGTCCATAATTCTGTGGTGTTCCGACCGCCAAGGGTTCGAAAAAGAATCCAACAGCATCCCAAAAGCAGCCAGCGAAAGGTAGTAGAATTACACAAAACGAAAGTGTGGAGAGGAAAAAAAAAGTTGTTGAAAACTAAAACATTACGCAAACAGTATAAAATATAAGAGACAATCTTTGAGACTATGCTTGAGGATCCGTTTAAGGATGCAAGGGAGATCAAAAGATATGGAACAGTCTGAGTGGTCAGCTCTGCTGTTCAATAACCCAAGCATTGTCAGCGGCTAAGAATTGTGCAGAACAACCTTTCCTTGGATCTTCTAAGAGATGCAATCACCCACTGATTGACCAAACAGTATAATGCTGAACAATTAAGTAGTGGGGGGAAAAACAAGTTGGTTACAGAAAGGACATGCTTTGATATTTTCTTTGTATCTGCTATCTATATTCAGGTCGTTTAAGCCAAGACAAAATCTCGTGAAATGCATCTTAAATTTGTTAACCGTTAAATAGGTTAGATAAGGTTCTGGTTGTAAGAGAGACTTAAATGAATAATAGATGTTGAAGCGATCACTTGAATTTGATTTGCTATCCCAATCTTGCTGATAAGGGGGTACCATCCTTTGCCGAAAAATCTTAAACATATCAACATTTCCGACCCCACCCACTAACCACACTTCAGAAAATGCCTAAAAATCTTCTTAAACATATTACATTTTCCGACCCCACCCACTAACCACACTTCAGAAAATCCATATCTATCAAGACAACATTTTTATATCATATGCCCAATTATTTTTATCGTTCTGTCGCCAGTGCTATTCATAAAGCTGTTAATCAAGGAAAGATATGCTTGTTTGGGTATTCTATTCAGTTCCATCTGTTTTGTTAGAGTATTCTATTCAGTTCCATCTGTTGTAAGAACCAATAGCCAAGTGTTCTCAGTGTGCTGTCTATATAAAGACTATAGCGACCTGTCTTTTTCCGTAGATCATTGTATTTGGTGTTTTAGGACTAACACTTAACAAGTTTTTTTTTAATTTTTTTATAGGCGAACAGATGGACCGCTTTGATAGTAAATAGAGTTAGAGAGAGTGCGTGAGAGAGAGAGAGAGAGAGGAGAGAGAGAGAGAGAGAGAGAGTGGACGGAGAGAGAGAGAGAGAGAGAGAGAGAGAGGACAAGACAAAATTCTTTATTTACGAGGATAATAGATAAGCACGAGAGAGAGAGAGAGGAGAGAGAGAGAGAGAGAGAGAGAGAGAGAGAGAGAGAGAGAGAGAGAGAGAGAGAGAGAGAATGAGTGAGAAAGTGAGTGAGAGAGAGAAAGAGAGTGGGTGAAAGTGAGGGAAAGAGGGAGGATAGGGGAAAAGAGAGAGAGAGAGAGAGAGAGAGAGAGAAGAGAGAGAGAGAGAGAGAGAGAGAGAGAGAGAGAGAGAGAGTGAAAATTAAAAGAGAGAGTGTGCATGGTGTGTGGGTGTGTGGTGTGTGTGTGTGGTGTGTGTGTGTGTGTGTGTGTGTTTCTCTGTCTGTCTGTCTCCCCCCCCCCCCCCCCCTCGCTCTCTCTCTCTTTCTGTATGTTTATCTGTCTCTGTGTGCGTGCGAGCATGTGTATGTGCATGCGTTCGTGCGTAAATTCATGCCTGCGTTTATGTCTATGTGTGTATGTCGGTGTGCCTGTGTGCGAGTGTGCGTGTGTGGGGGGGTGAGGTGGGATAGTGTGTGTGTGTGTGTGTGGCTGTGTGTTGGGAAATGAAGCCATAATGAAATAAAGGCATGCAGAGGGAAAGACATGGAGTGCAGAAGAACTGAGCCGCTGAAAAGATTCGAAGTACCAAAAAGAGGAAGAGTAGAGTGAAACAGCAGAGCATTCACACAATTCAGTAGACACATGTCTCGTAAAACCCATGAATAAGTGAACACAAAACACGTAAGGAAATACATTAAAAGCACAATAATAAAACGAAACCTCCGGCAATACGCAGTAAAAGGAATAGCGAATAAACACCTCAGTGAATCTTTCATTGCTGGGGGGAGTAAAAGAGGGTTAGAGATAGGGACAGAGACAGAGTGAGAAACAGACAGACAGACAGAGAGACAGAGACAGAGAGGCAGACAGAGATAGAGATGAGACAGACAGAGACACAAAGACTCACAGATACACAGACAGTTAGGTTGACAGATGCACTTACACATTAGGGGGCAGACACACAGACAGACGGAAAAAGTGACAGACAGACGGGCTGAGAGAGACATTGAGGGAGAGAAAAAAAAAAAGATAGTGTAAGAAAGAAACAGACAAATAAACGGAGGTAAGCAGGCGATTTTCAAAATATTTAAGCAATTGTTCCCTGCTAGCAAATGCGATGAGGTAATATAATAGACATCTAATTTCAGAAGGAAGGGAAAATTAATGAGAGAAAGAGAGAGGGAGAGAGAGAGAGAGAGAGAGAGAGAGAGAGAGAGAGAGAGAGAGAGAGAGAGAGAGAGAGAGAGAGAGAGAGAGAGAGAGAGAGAGACGACGACGGACAGACAGACAGACACACACACACAGACAGAGAGGGGGAGGATTCAGATAATGTAATCATTGATAGGCTCAGCCCCTGAAGAAGTGAGTGTGAGCATCGTTCTGGACCACGTTAGTCATTTTTTATGGAACAGACAAATATTGATGAACAAATGAAGACACACACACGAGAGAGAGAGAGAGAGAGAGAGAGAGAGAGAGAGAGAGAGAGAGAGAGAGAGAGAGAGAGAGAGATGAGAGAGACAGAGATGAGAGACAGACAGAGAGACAGAGAGACAGACAGAGTTAGACAGACAGACAGAGACAGAGAGAGTTTAACTGAATAATCATAGAAAGAGACACAACAATAAACTTCAAAACACTTGGCATATTCTGGACCTGGAAGTGTTGTTTGAACGCGTGAGCTTTAGTGTCCGATCTGAAGAATGGAACACCTAAGGAATGCCCAATGTCCAGTGGAAGTGACTTCCTAAGCAGGGAATAATACACAAATAGGTAGGGGAATACACAAGACTTGCGGTTGAAACCGTTTTGACGAAGAAGCGTTGAGTCAAAAGAACGGTGAGAACAAGATGAGTACGGGATAGTAGGTAAGAGAGAAAAGCAAGTCTAGTCCAGCGACAATGTAACAGCTACCACAGTCCACCTTGTATCAAAATACACACGACCTTGAATTCTGCGTCTGTGTACTGGGCATACTGTGCTTGTATGAATACACATCCGCATGCAGCGTGTGTCTGACTAACATGCGTGTGCAGTGTGTTTCTGTGCACAGGGCGTGCACTATGTATCTAGACACAGAGCCACAGATAGTGCATATCCGAAAACACATTCTATACTGTGTGTGTCTGAGTACTTATCAGAGTGCAGTGTGTTTATGAATACACATCCATGTGCAACGTGTCTGAATACACATCCATGTGCAGTGTGTCTAAAATACACATCCATGTGCCGTGCGTGTGAATACACATCCATGTGCCGTGTGTGTGAATACACATCCATGTGCAGCGTGTCTGAATACACATCCATCGCAGTGTGCATCCATGTGTGTCTAAATACACATCCATGTGCAGCGTGCCGTGCGTGTGAATACACATCCATGTGCCGTGTGTCTGAATACACATCCATGTGCCGTGTGTCTGAATACACATCTGCGAGTAGTCTGCATAGTGCACTCCAAAATGATGGAAGCACATTTTTCTGTTGCTTTACCTTTCCTGGACTTTAACGGTATTTTTTCTGTGAGTTCGACGTTTCTCTCTCTATTCTGTTCAAGGTGATCAAAGATCAAGACCTATTCTTTATTGTTTTGGGGTTTTTTTTTATTGCACATCACACAACATTGTAAACGCATGTAAATAAATGAACACTCTTCAAAAATGGCAGTACGTGATTCAAAATGAAAGCAATAAACTCAAACACGCAAGGAGAAAGGGAAACGGAAATAGAGACCAAACTAAATTGAGATCAAATCCAAAGGGAACTCAAAACGAAAAAGTAACATCACAACAACAGGTCTCGATAAATCTCCCATCCAATTCATCGTCCTCCCAATACGCTCATTAACGCGAAGCATGCAAATGCCCTGAATCGCCGTCAGTTTGTGTCCGAGGTGACTGACCACACGGAATGTGATCACAGCTGACCAACCAGACGGAATGGCCTCTCCTGTGCCACACACTGACAGGGACGACGTCACAGGAAAACCTTCACCGCGGGGGGGGCTCTTGGCTTCTGGCGTAGCCACCATGGATCATTTTAAGTGGCAACGGCAGAGGAGGGAGGAGGGGGGGTGGGGGTGGGGGGTGGGGGGGTGAAGCGGAGGGAGGCAGGGCGAGGTGAGACAGTGTGAAGCCTCACCCGTCTGTGTGGATGCCCAGGTATGATACACAGCCGTGTCCGCATTCTCTCTCTCTCTCTCTCTCTCTCTCTCTCTCTCTCTCTCTCTCTCTCTCTCTCTCTCTCTCTCTCTCTCTCTCACACACACACACACACACACACACATGTCCCTCCCCCCCGTCTCTCTCTCTCTCTGTCTCTTCGTCTCTGTCTCTGTCTCTGTCTCTGTCTGTCGGTCTGTCTGTCTGTCTGTCTGTCTGTCTCTGTCTGTCTGTCTGTCTCTGTCTGTCTGTCTCTCTGCTCTCTCTCTCTCTCTCACACACACACACACACACACACACACACACACACACACACACACACACACACACACACACATCCATCCCCCTCTCTCTGTGTCCCTCTCGCCCCCCCTCTCTCTCTCTCTCTCTCTCTCTCTCTCTCTCTCTGCACAATCCATTTTTGGATTGCCCTGTGGCTTTGAACTAATAAAAACGCTTTATGACTGAATTTATTACTGCACTGATGTCAGCAAAAAGAGTCGCAATTTCAGAAGGAAAGTAACAGCTGACTTATCTAATACTGGCCTCAGAAAGAGCGGTTGTGAAGGACATCGTGAGCAACATTGATAGTGAAGGATAATCCGAAATATACAGTTCTCCTCTGCCAACTTGCTGCTCAAGCTTGTGAATCCAACTGAAGACCCGAGACTTGCTGTGTTTGCCGGATTCTTTAGATGCCGCACAGCAGCGCCCACTGTGCTGAGCTCCCAACTGACGAGAATAAGTGATCAAGTTGTACCACCTTCCCATCTCCCTACTGACGACAGTAATTGATTAAATTCGGGGCGGCTTCCCCCTCGGGAGGCGCCGTCCGTCAAACGACAGTTCCAGCAACTTGCCTGCAGTAGTGACTTGGATGCAAATACATCTGAAACATTGCTAGGAAGAGGTGGACACTGAGGACATCAAGAAAGAAGGGCGTGAGGGACACGGACCTTCGGGCGATCTATGAGGTGGATGGAAATCATGCTTGGTGTTTCATTGGAGCTGTAATAATTACGTTCCATTCACGATGTATCCTGTCCCATACAAAACCTGCTGTGTTGGTTGAGAAAATTGCACACTCCCCTCAGATAAGCATCCATTAAGTGGATACGGTTCCAGAGATCCTATTTCAGTTCATAGAACAATCAGCAACTTTGGTTCAAAACTGCTGTGTCGGGAAAATCTTACAACTTAAATCTCAGCGGGGACTTGAATCAACAACCTTTTGGCCGGAAACCCAAATCCAATCAGCCTTATGGCGATTGGTGGCCGACAGCGTTGTGCCTTAATTTCCTTGTACTCTCCAGTAAGTTGATGTGAACCCCATCAGGTGGTCTATTTGTCAGCCTTGATACTGTCACGTGAGATCAACCCAGCTGCAGAACTTCCAATGCACAGCACGCCTTGATGTCATGTGTAGCTGGGGATCTTCTCTAAAAGACCTCAGATCCATGTGATGGCGAAGCAAAGAATTAAGAACTACAATTTCACACAGATATTTGTCGTCATTGTCAACGTTTCAGTCACATCAAACCTCGTCTTCGCTTCGCTGACAAAAATCGCACAAAAAAGAAGAAAGAGAAGAAGAGAGTAACCGAGAAGAAGAAAAGAAGAAGAGAGAGAAGAAAGAGAAGAAGAAGAAGAAGAAGAAAGAGAAGAAGAGAAGAAGAGAAAAGAAGAAGAAAGAAGAAAGAAGAAGAAGAAGAAGAAAGAAGAGAGAAAGAAAGAAGAAGGAGAAGAAAGAGAAAGAAGAAGAAAGAGAAAAGAAGAAAAGAAGAAGGAGAGAAAGAAGAAAGAAAGAAGAAGAGAAGAAGAGAAGAAGAAAGAAGAAGAAAGAGAAGAAGAAGAGAGAGAAGAAGGAAGAAAGAGAAGAAGGAGAAGAAGAGAAAGAAGAAAAGGGAAAGAAGAAGGAAGAAGAAAAAAGAAGAAGGGAAAGAAGAGAGAAGAAGAAAAAGAAGAAAGAAGAAAGAAAAGAAGAAAGAAGAAGAAGAAAGAAGAAAGAGAAGAAGAAAGAGAAGAAAGAAAGAAAGAAGAAGAAAAGAAAGAAGAAGAAAGGAGAAGAGAGAAGAGAAGAAGAAGAGAAAGAGCGAAAGAGAAGAAGAAAGAAGAGAGAAGAAGGAGAAGAAGAGAAGAGAAGAAGAAAGAACGAAGAAAGAGGAAAGAAAGAGAAGAAAGAAAGAAAGGGAAGAAGAAGAAGAAGAAAGATAGAAGAAGAAGAAGGAGAAGAAGAGAAGATAGAAGAGAGAGAAGAGAGAAAAGAAGAAAAGAAGAAGAAAAAGAAGAAAGAGAAGAAGGAAGCGAAGAAGAGAAGAAAAAAGAAGGAGGAAAGAAGAAAGTAAAGAAGAAGAGAAGGAAAAAAAGAAAGAAGAGAAGAAAGAGGGAAGAAGAGAAGGAAGAAAAGAAGAGGGAAGAAAAGAGAAGAAAGGAAAGAAAGAAGAAAGTAAGAAGAAGAAGGAAGAGAAGGAAGAAGGGAGAGAAGAGAGAAAGAAGGAAAGAAGAGAAGGAGAAAGAGAAGGAAGGAAAAAGAAAGAAAGAAGAAGAAGAAGAAAGGAGAAAGAAGAAAGAAGAAGAAGGAAAAAAGAAGAAGAGAAGGGGGAGAGAGAAAAAGAAAGAAAAGAGAAAACGGAAGAGAGCGAAGACAGAAAGAGAAGAGGACGAAAAGAAGGGAAGAAGAAAGGAGAAGCAAAGAAAAGAAGAGGAAAAGAACGAAAGAAAGGAGGGAAAGAAGAGAAGAGAAGAGAGAAGATAAAGAGAAGAAGGGAAAGATCAGAAGAAGAGATGGAGGAGGGCAGAAGAAGAAGAGGGAGAGAAGGAGAAGAGAGAAGAAAGAAGAAGAAGAGAAAGAAGAAAAGGGAGTTAAGAAGAAAAAAGAGGTTGAAAGAGAGAGAAGAGAAAGGAAAAGAAGAAGAAAGAAGAAAGAGAGAAAGAGAGAGAAAGAGGAAAAGAGAAAGAGAGAGGAAAGAGAAGAGAAGAAGAGAAGGAGAGAAGAAGAAGAGAGAAGAGAAGAAAGGAGAAGAGAGACGAGAGGAAAAGGAGAGAAAAGAAGAAGAGAAGAAAGGAGAAGAAAGGCAGAAGAGAAGAAGAAAAGAAAGAAAAGAGAAAGAGAAGAGAGTTATGAAGAAGAGAAGAGAAGAGAAGAAGAGAGAAAGAAGCAAGAAGAAGAACAAGGAAAAGAAGAGAAGAGAAGAGAAAGAAGAGAGAGCAACGAAGAAAGAAAAGAAGAAGAGAAGAGAGGCGAAAAGAGAGGAGAAGAAGAAAAAGAAGAGAAAGAAGAATAGAACAGAAGAAAAGAAGCGAAGATGAAAGAAGAAGAAAAAGAGAAGAAGAAGAAAGAAGGAAGTAGAAGAAGAAGAAGAAGAAAAAGGAAGAAGAGAAGAAGAAGAGGAAAAGAAGAAAAGGAAAAAAGATAGAATAAAAAAGAATACAGAAACATAGAAAGAATGAAAGGAAAAAAAAGAAGAAGAAAATAAAAGAAGGGAAAAAAAAAAAAAGAAAAAAAGAGAATATAAGAAAAAGAATAGAATAAAGAAAGAATAGTAAAAAAAAAAATAAAAAGGAAGAAGAGACGAAAAAAAAAAAAAGAAAAGTGAATTAGGAATTGAATAAGTGAAAGGAAAAAAAAGGAAAAGATCGGAATAAGAAGAAATAAGAAGAAAAAAAAAAAAAAAAGAAAAGAAGACAGAAAAAGAATAAAGAAGAATATGACTAATGAAGAAGAGTGATATGAAAAAAAAAGAAGAAAAAGTTAAAGAAAAAACAGGACAAAGGAATTAGGAGACTCGAAAAGAAGAGAATATGACTATATATAAGAAGGAATATGACCAATATAGCGCCACGATTCTCGGATAGAAACCAAACTATAAGCGCTTTACCAAATCCTACACTCGGTTACAAAACGGCTGACTAACTGGGTAGTGCCGAATGAAGAATTGCCAGCTGGCGATTCATTTCAGTCGTTTCGTGTCATCCAGTCAATGTCGGTTCAATAGGTCGCGCTTTCCTTTATTCCTTCATTTTCCATTTCTCACGCAGGGGTGGTGCTATGGTAATCGTGTCATCCATAACCAACGGCCAAACTGGCCCTACTATCGCAAGTGGTGGAGGGGATTTTACTGTGGTTTGCAAGATGTTATGTGTGGTTCACACATGGAACAATGGGTTATAGTCTCATAATGCGAAGGACTATGTATGGGAAATGGGAGTCAGGAACCAATGGTAACTCTTGTGGGAAATCCCCCTGTACGCAAAACAGCCCATACATGCGCGAAGACTCAAACTTTGCAACCCCAGGTATCACATAAGATTACGAGTCGGCGCCTCTACCAACTGAGCTTTCGGATCCACCGGAAGAAGAAGAAAGAGACGAAGAAGAAGAAGCGAAGGAAGCAAAGAATGAAAGAGAAAAGAAGGAGAAGAAGAAGAAGGAAGGAAGGAGAGGAGGAGGAGGGGAGGAGGAGATGAGGAGGAGGAGGAGAAAAAGAAGAAGAAGAAGGAGAGAAAGAAAAGAAGGAGAGAAGAAAAGAAGAAGAAGAAAGAAGGAAAAGAAAGAGAAAGAAGAGAAGAGGAGGACGAATAGAAGCAGGAGAAACGAAGGAAAAAGAAGAAAGAAGGAGGAAGAAAGAATGTAAAGAAGAAGAGGAAGACATAAGTAAGAGAGAGTAAAAGAGAAGAAGTGAGAAGAAAAAACGAAGAAGAAGAAAGATAGAAGAGAGAAGAGAAAAAGAAAAGAAAAGAAGGAGAAAGAAAGAAAGAAGAGAAGAGAGAAGAAAAGAAGAAAAGAAGAGGAAGAAGGGGGAAAGAGAGAAGAAAAGAAAAGAAAATGCAAGATGCAAGAAAGAAGCCAAAGAAGCAAGAGAAAAAGAGAGAAAGACAATTTGGAAGAGAAGAACGGAGCCCAAGTAAAAAAAAAAATTCATAAGATAAAGAAGTAGAAAGAAAGAAACAAGAAGAAGAAGAAGGAAGAAGAGCAAAAGAAAGAAAGAACAAGAGAAGAACACAACACCAACAACAAAACAACAACAACGATGTGTCTTAAGTTAAGGAGGACACAGTGATAGGAATGTACGTGGATGGACTCGCGTTTCATTTTCCTGATTGGGTATTCGTTCATGGAACTCTCATCTTCCTTGAAGCACATTTCTTTTTCCCATTAAAGCAGGAAATGAGATCCTTGTTAATCTCAGGTAAATTGCTTCTGACACCATTGTAAAAATAACTAAACAAAGAAACAGAACAAACCAAACCAAATAAGCAGAACAGAAACCAGATATATCACAGCAATACATCGCGCCTGTGAAACTGCTGCCCGGTGATTTTTTGCGACGAATTTCAAGCAAAGGTTGAGCTAAACAATAATTCTTTGTTGAACACCCATAGAAGTCCCACAATAGACATGCATGCACGGTGCGAGAAAGCAACAATCGGTTTCATTTACGGAACCAGGGGTCCATTCGGTCTAGCCATGTTTTATTTCATGACTGGTGCCATGTACTAGCGCGGCAGTTGTCAATGTTGTCGTCAGACCGAGAATCTACAATTCACCCCAAGACCTCAGCGAACCCACACCCGCCTCCCACTAACTGGCATTGACTATGGAGATGACTTCTAACTGGCATTGACTATTCAGATGACTTCTGACTGGCATTGACTATGGAGATGACTTCTAACTGGCATTGACTATGGAGATGACTTCTAACTGGCATTGACTATGCAGATGACTTCTGACTGGCATTGAATATGCAGATGACTTCTAACTGGCGTTTTGAATATGGAGATGACTTCCTTCGGAGCAGATCGCAGCACAGGAAAAAAAAAAGTTACCTCATTGTAATCTCCCTTCTCCTTCTGGCCCTCTTCCTACATTTACAACACTCAATTTCCGCCCCTCACTCTCCGCCCTTCACATAGCCCTTTCGTATGCTCCTACCTTGCATAGAGTCAGGATAATCTCTCATAAAAGAGCCGAGCGAATGATGTGCGGAATAATGCTGCGCACGTCATGGTCAATAGACTGGCGAGAGAATCGTCACTAACTTCTGTACACGAACCATGGAAAAACAAGGAAGAGTTTGTAGAACTTGACATCACGTGCCCCTCCTTTTCCCTCTTGCTTTTCTTCTGCTGCTGCTGCTGAAGCTTTAGTTTCTCGGGCGGCCATTTCCGTGCGGGCCTTCCTTCTACACGCGCTTTGGTACGTGGTCGGTGATAAATTACCTCCCCTGGTTTCGTCACCCGTATTTCCTTTTCCGGGCAGTGCATGCCATGGTGTTTCCACCGAAGAGTGACGGGGGTGGGGGTGGGGGTGGGAGAGATCTGGAACGTACGGGATATTTCGAGGGCCATTGTGGTCCTAAAGACTGACGGACGAGGGGAGCGAGTTTTAACTTGCCATGTGATGTGCGTGTTCATGCATACACACAAGCCCTAGTTTACTGACAGGACTAGCGCCTACGTTTACCATGAAGATTGCCATGGCGTCGCCACCATCAACTCCAAGGGACACAGCATTTTGAAATTTCTGTACATCTGATGATGTGTGTGATCATCCTCGTCTCTCTATCTCTTCATCTCCGTCTCATCCTCTCTTCTCTATCTCCTACTCATTCTCTCCCTTCTCTATCCTCTCTTCGTCTCTCTCTCTCTCTCCCTTCCTGTCCCTCCGATGATTCGTCAGGGATGTGGTTACTAGCTGGTCTCTGCTGTTTATGGACGGGATGGAGCATAGGTAAGCATTTCATTGGTGGCGTTACTCCTTGCTGGTGAATTTCTTCCTGAAGCGTCTTTTTTTGTTCCTACTCCTCCCCTCTCAATCTCTGCTCTCTCTCTTCTCGTCTCTCTCATCTCTCTCTCTCTCTCTCTCTCTCAATCAGCTTATCATCTTGTCCAATAGTCCAGTTAGCATCGTGATGTGCTCTCTAAACAAACTACTCCCGTTCTAGTCTCTGTCAATGCCAATCTCTATCTGCTGAATAAACTTCTCATGCTTCTTCCCGGTCTGCCCTGCCTCCATTTTTGTGTTCGCTGTATAGATAGACAGGCGTTTGACGGAGTGTTGTTGTGTTAGTTTGGTTCGGCGGTTTAACCCTTATCACGTTCCGAGATATGGATCACCTGAAGATACGCTCAGATTGTACATCGTGTAAGGTGACCTGGTAACCGTATGCTGAGCGAGGCGAGGACGATCATGGGGGGAGAGTCCTATTGTAACTTTATAGGGCACGAAAGTGCGAGTTTTATTGGGGATACGCGCTCCGCTCAAACCACAAACATCAAATCAATGGGGTCTGCTTTCTCGGAGTCTGAGTGCCACACCACGTTCCCGCACCACCACGCTCCAATTGCAATACGTCCCTGGCGACAGTCGCGCTATCCCTTTTTTCCTTCTCACCCAAGACGCGTCAAAAAATAAATCACAACACACCGAAAAATCTTTGGTTTTTACCGCGTTCCCTCCTCCTACAGAGGAACAAATTCAAATTACTAGGTATACTGCGGTGCTCATCATCAGCTTAGCACACCTCCTTTCCAACTGGGGGGACGTTTGGCAACCAAAAATATATTAAACACCCCTTTTCGCTCCACTAGGGAGGTATTGGGGGTGGGGGGTCTGGTCGACGTAACACCAAATGAATAGCAAACAGCACTACCTCCTCTCCACCCAAGGAGGTAACACCAGACCCTGTACTGTGTTCCCTGCAATGTGACCTACGTGGTCATAAAACGATGGGTTCCTCTAGTGGCCACTATCCCGTGGCTCGGGGTGGGTGATAAGATCTATGTTAGTATATCATATAGCTTATAAGCTCAACACAGGTAGAAAACAATCAAATCCAATTCACAAATCACCACAACAGTGAGGGTCGTAGAGTAGCTAGATCTGTCTTACAGCTATGGGGGGATGCGCTGAGAGTCATTCGTCATCCCACATGGGGAAATACCCAGAGTCATTCTTCATCAACACGGGGAAGGGAATGCGCCTTAAAGACATCTTCATCACATGATTCCCGCCTCCGTGCGGAAAGGTACTGCAGGCAAGGTCCGCCACCCGTCCAAGGATGGGGTCAGGTCCGCCACACCTCCGCCACCTTCAATCAACACTCCAACCCGTGGCCAAAAGACGTGAACAGGCAACCTGTCAACAAACACTATCGGAACCACGTGCAGTTCTAACAATAAAAAAGTAAAAGGAGACTCACTTCAACATGAAGATGTAAACAGTCAACGTTTTCTCGTAAGTTTTTACTTTAAATTATTACTTTTCCCTTTTCTTTTCCCCATTCTTTTATAATATTAAGAAAATGATTTACAGGTGTAAACCACACTGGTTCTTATTCTTTTCTTTTGAATATGAAATGTCTTCTTTTTTCGATTGTTAAAGGTTCCCCAAAGTTCATTTATTCTTTCACTTCTGTTAGTTCGTTGAACAATTTAATGTCCATTCCAACATATGACAAAATACCCTCACGATGCAATCGCCTTGCATCGGCTTCAATTCGCCGTAATCAACAGACCATGCGACTTCCCCCCGGGCTGGCTTAGAGCCTCGGTGATTATAACATTTTCTTAGCCTAACGCTTAACTATCGCACGCGCAAGCGCTTGCAAGCATGGCAGTACAGTACTCACCTCTCGGCCCACTATCCCAACAAACAGGCGCCGTACAATCACGTGATTATTTTTTCCCTCAAATACCCCCACATTACACCTGACCGTTCAATTCTAAAATACAACACAACCATTGGCACACGACACCCTTCAACACCTCATCTGTGCCCATGACAATGGGGATGATTTTCTTTGACTTTCTTAAAAGAAACACTAATAGACGCGACTCTTAATCATTTAAATACGAACTGCTCGACTCTCTCTCTCTCTCTCTCTCATCTCTCCTCTCCTCTCTCTCTCTCTCTCTCTATAGCTCTGTAATGTGGTGTGGGTGTGTTGTGTGTGTTGTGTTGGGTGTGGTGCGTTGTGCTAGGTTGTTCTGTGTGGGTGTGTGGTGTGTCGTGGCTGCGCGCGCAGACGTGCGCGAAGTGTGTGTGTTGTTTTTGTGGTCGGTGTGTGTGTGTGTGCGCTGCGTGCGTGCGTTGCGTTGCTTGAGTTGGGCGGAGTGACGTGGGCGAGTTGTTTTGTGTTCCGTTGTTGTTGTGTGTGATTTGTGTGTGTTCTGTGTTGTTTTGTGTGTTGTTGTGTGTGTGGTGTTGGTTAACCTGAAGAATATTGCCGATCAATTCCAACGAAATCTGTGATCAGATCGGGTGTATTAGTGGCTTGGTAAAATTTGAAAAATTAATCTGACCACAATATCTGGAAAAAACTTTAAATAATGAAAGTTAAAATAAAACAAATTGACAAAAAAAAAAAGAAAAAGTTAATGTGACATCTACACAAGCGGGGAAGCCCGGCCGGACATAGAAGAACAACTCCAAAAAATCCCCAGAGCCCAGAGTTGGCTGTTGAGGGTACTGTTTTAGGCTATGAAGGTTTTGCTGACGAAGAGGTTTTAACACCTTCGTAATGCAATATAAAAAATGGATATTGTTGAGGGAGGGAGATTGGTAAAGGATGAAAGAGTGGGAAAAATAGTTTTATTTTTTAGTTGTTTAAGTTTGTATGGAATATCAGGAATAAACTTGAGACCGTTTCTGTTGTACTCACGTAAAGTTTATCTTGTTTGTTCTTGCGTTATTTTTTTTTCGTTCTTCTTAAACTTGTCAAGCATACTTTGGGAATCTCGTTAGTGATATTTAAAGGCTTTGTAAAATTGGCATGTTCGTGGTTGTAAAAATTTATGACCCCGCTGCCTGGACATGTGTTTTTATAGTTTTGTTGTCCCACCACCTTGTGGTCTATGCGTTATAGTTTGTTTTGGTGTGATTTGCGTATGTTTTTCTTTTCTGTTTTTAATGCGTTTTCCCTATTCTTTGATTTCGATGAAATTTGGGGGTTCATTTCATACGTATTTTGATTCTGACTGTTGTTATTGGAGCCCTCGCCGTTTTTTGTCGATTTTGAAAATTAAGTCAGTAGAATTGGAGCACCTCATAGGCCCAGAAGGTAAAGATTGATGTGACTACTATCGTAAGTGCCTTAAACACGTGCTGATGCTTTTGGTCGGTTAATCCCTCCGTCCTTGACTGCTCTTTACTGCCAGTTGTAGTGACCACGGGAGGGAGCCGGGCCCCTCCTCTCGTTCCCTAGAGCCTTGTAATGTCCGACTACTCACGACAGGTGGAGCTACGGACACCACCACCCCACCAAACACACACAACACACGCGCCGCCGCGCGCGCGCGCGCGCACGCACCGCACCGCACGCCACATCGCACACGCACACACACACACACACCACTACCCAGTACCACACACACCCACACACACACAAACACACACTAACCTGACTGTAGAGAGAGAGACGGACTTTTCAACGTTCTGGATCGTTACAGGCATTTCCCGGTGCTAGAGAAGGAATAAGACAGAAATGCCGGATGTGACAAACAAAATAAAATAGCAAGCCATTGGTATTTCCTTTTCCGTTTCTTAGAAATCCGCCCACCTCTGAAACACCCATCGTCTCATCCCCCCGCTCCGCTCACCCTCACCCCAAAACCGCCTAACTCTCACTCAATTCCACTCTCACTTGCCTCTACTTCCGCCCCCCACCCCCCCCAACACACACAAAAAACAACAGAAAAAAAAACGCAAAACACGACCAAGACATTCAGCAGATCCCCCACAATGTGACAATTATGTGGAAATCTGGACGAGCCCAGTGTGGGATTCCCGCCATTGTTCGAGCATAAAGTGTGGATTCCATCCATTGTCCGAGCAAAGTGTTATTCCTCCAATTGTCCGAGCAAAGTGAGTGTCATTCCCTCCATTGCGCGAGAAACTGTTATTCCCTCCATTGTCCGAGCAAAGTGTTATTCCATCATTGTCCCGTCGCGAGCCTGTCCTGGGCAGAAGAAGGGATGGAGGATTTGATATGGGGGGATTGCTCTTAAACCCAAATCAATTGCAAGAGGAGACGAGAGATAGAGAGAGGAGGAGAGGAGAAGACGAGAGAGAGATGGAGACGAGACAGACAGAAGACAGACAGACAGAAAGATAGAGAGACAGACAGCCAGAGAACAGAGGGACGGAGGATCAGAACAGAGGGTCTGCACCCTGATGCAGCTGGATGTTTAGGAGAAAATCTGGCCATCAACGCTGACAACGTGCTGTTCAATAAACCTGAAATCTCAACACTTCTGACACCTCGCTTCTACATTGTGCCTTTGCTGGCGGCTACACCGCGTGACGTCTGCGTATATCTCTATCTCTCTCTCTCTTCTTCTCTCTCTCTTCTCTCTCCTCTCTCTCTCTCTCTCCGTCTCCTCTCTCTCGTCTCTCTCCCCATTCTCTTTTAATCAACAAACCTCACCCCAAACCCCATCATCAGCCGCCAAATTCTGAAGATACCCCTGCCTAGCCAAGAATCAAAGATGATTATATCATAAAATGCGCCAAGTCGCAGTTAGCCAAGGAGTAAAGGATAACACCGTTCGTGACGATGAACCCTGCACCCCAACTGACAATGTTCACCAAATTCAGGGACACGAACCGTGGGAGAGAAGAGTCAGAGTTGTAGAACTTGAAGTCACGTCTCCTCCTCTTCATCTCCCTTTGTCTGCTGCTTCCTGCAGCTTGCTCAAAGAGCAC
>JADBJO010014758.1:0-20000 GCA_016801955.1 Conus betulinus
ATGGATGCGTTTTCTGAGAGTGTTGCTCAAATTTTCCTGACCAACACTGCAGGTGTCTGTATCTCTCGGGCCTGGTTGACGCCGGGATATATTATGAAAGGAAGCGTAGAGTACAGCCCTGTCATGTAGTCTCAGACCGAATGGAAATCCGTAGCATCATCTTAATCATCCTCATTCTCATCGATCAGCATTAAAAAAAAAAAAAAAGTCTCAAATTCTGTGGCCCTTCATGCCCTGCTCTCATGGTGACCTCAATTTCGATGTCCTCTCCACGTCTGTGGCCTTGGTTTGGTTCCGTCGGGGTCACCGGTATCGGCGAGTCCATGGGGCTGTCGTTGGACGGACGTGGTGGCGCCCTCCGGAGGGAGAGCTCACTCACGCCGGCTCCGCGACTAAGCAATTATTGTCGTCAGTAGGGGGCTTAGTAGGTGGTGTCCTGCGTATGTTAGATCAGAACAGGCGCCACTGAACACCACTGAAGTGACTCGGCAGCAGTGCAGTGTCTCCTCCGTGGGTTGCCTCTTGACGACTTGACATTGACTGCTCCCTGTGGATTGCCGGTGCCGGGGCTGTGGCGGGCCGACCGGGGGACTACTCACTGCAAGCGGGGAAGGACATGCGACCGAGCGCTCCCGCACGTTTTTGATGGAAAATGTGACAGGATTCATAAACTGTTTCTTTTTTCAACATAAACAGTTCATTTTGAGAAGCCCTATATCTGCAAGTTTATTAAAAAGGACAATCTCCGCGCTGAAAATTTTATATTGGACGGTAAAAGCGTGCATGGTGTAGACACATTTAAGCCGTGGTGACCGGACATTTTTTTTTTTCATGTGCGCGGAGGCGAAGTGAAATGTGAGTCATGCAGTGAGAGTTGTGCACTGTGACGACAACGGGTTTTGGCAATGGAAATGAGTGGGGCAAGAAACGAGGAGTAAAACACTACAGGGTTTATGATCTGTTTTGTGTTTTGTTTTGCTTTTTTTTTTTTTGCTGACAACAATGGTGACAGTGATTACTTTGTTTTCAGACTGGAATGGGTGTGTGAGGAGACGAGTTGTGTTGGTGTTATGACATGCATTTTCACGGGGAAGATGTCAGCGAGCCGAGCCATTGACAGTTTTTTTTTTTTTCTAAGTTAAAACAGAAGAGGAGGCCTTCGTCTGCCTCCTTTTCCAACAGTGGCAGCAGTCCGGCAGCGGAGCGACAGGAAAGGCAGGAGAGGAAGCAACGTCTGGAGTCTGACACTGTGTCGGAGGAAGACGACGACATGGCGGTGGAGCTGCTGCCGGAAGAAATGAAGGGAAAACTCGATAAACTGGATAACCTAGCTACGAAAAACGATATTGATCAGCTTCGAACCGAACTGAAACAGATGACGGACAGTCTGGCTGTGAAAGTGGACGTTTTTGAGAGCCGAGTGTTTGATGTGGAAAAACAGAACGATCAGCTCAAACAGGAACTCCTTCGAGTAAAAACTGTAAACCGTGATCTTCAAACAAGATAGGAGAATGTGAGAAAGAAAAAAACTCAAAAAAAAAAAAAAAACCAAAACGATCATGAACAATACCTAAGGGGATGGAACTGTCGTGTTTATAAAGTGCCAGAAGAAAAAGGAGAATCGGTAACTATGTGTGTCAAAAAATGTGTTCGAGTGTTTAAAGAACAGGTAGGGGTGGATATATCTCAGAGAACGATATTGAAATCGCCCATAGAACAGGTCCGATCCCCTCAAGTTCACAAAATACTGGCTCCAGAAGTATAATTGTACGTGTTTTTTTTCCCGTCAAAAAAGAGAGATCTCGTTCTCCGAAACAGAAGGAATCTAAAAAATAAGGGTGTGACTGTGGGGGAGGATTTGACGAAGGCTAACTTTGATCTGTTGAGAGAGGCCCAGAAACATTCAGCTGTCATGGCTGCCTGGTCAAGCCAGGAAAAATATGGACAAAACTAAAAAACGGGAAGCCCGTCGGTTTGGACATACCTATGAATGTAAATCAAACCCTTCACAGAGCAATGAATTGATTCCTCCCCCCCCCCCCCCCTTCCCGACATAGGCGCATACGCTCTGGCACTAAGTCGTACTTGTGCACCTGTAAACCCATTGGCGTATTAAATGGTTTACTTTGGTATCTATTGGTAACGATGCATTAATTCCGAGCCTTTCTCGTTTTTTCGTCCTTTTCGCTTCCCCTCCCTCATTCTTCCCGTACCCGGTGACTTTTTTTTTTCTTTTTTTTAAGATAAATGCAGGGTGAAGTTCGGTGTGAAAACTCGTACATGTGCTTTTGAGTCAAAGGGAGGCAGTTATGAATGTGATTTCCGTTCGTGCCCTCTTATCCCAACTGATTTCTAGAGTCCGATAGTCTGATCTAGATCTCTGTCTGTGTGTGTGTGGGGGGGGGGGGGGGGGGGGGGGGGGGGGGGGGGGGGATGAAAAATCTTTCTTTCGTTTGTGTGTGTGTTTTTTTTTTAATTGATGTCTTTTTACATCCCCTCTTCACCATGATGGGGCGACCAGCATGCTTTGTTTGGATGTAACACATGGCCATAATTATACCCCTCAGGGAGAAAAGGGGAATGGTTTTGACAAATTTGTGAAGTTTTTTCTTTGATTGATGTATAATTTTTTGTGCGAGTGTGTGTGTGTGTGTGTGTGTGTGTGTGTGTGTGTGTGTCTGGGTGTTTGCGTGCAAGTGTGTTTGGGGATTGGGGGACGGGGTGGGGGGGGGGGGGGGGGGAGGCGGAGAGGTAACGTCAGCCCCGGTCAGGACGGCGGGATTGTGGGCCGCAGGACTGATTGGGGAAGAGGAAAAAAGAAAAAAAAACATTTCATATTGTTGGAAACATTGGTGGTAGTGGGGAGGAGATTAAATGATTATCTTCAATGGATACCCCAACTTCACAAATATGCCAGATTACCCTGATTTTTCATGGAAACTGAGGGAAATAATCAATTGGACATGTGGTTGTGACCCCTCTGGCCACTGTCAGTAGCATCTGGACTGAGGAGGAAAAGAGTACTGGTCTGTTAAGATGTGTTGTGTGTGTGTGTGTAAAGTGGATGCGGTTGCAGACATGCGTGCAGGATTGCAACGGATAAAGTGTGTGGAGAGATGAGGATGTCAGAGAAAGCTCCTTCAAGGTGAATTAAAAGGTTAGCGAATACTCCTGATTACAGTATATGTCCATCATTCCATGATTTTGTGTTTCTGACTTGGAGTTGACAGTGCTCATTTGTCATATATTTTTACAACACACAACTGGCACTCATTTTGATTTGCACAATGTCATTCCCCCGACTCCCGCCCCGCCACCCTCCTTGCCCCCTCACCATGATGGGATGACCAGTATGGAGAGAGAAGTGTGTGCGATGCAGAGGAGAAGGTGTGTATCTCTCGAGGAGAAAGGCAAAATATTTTGTTGATTTGTTGAGGTCCGCTTTGACTGATGTGTAATTCTTGTGTATGTGGTGGTGGTGGTGGTGGGGGGGGGGGGGGGGGGGGGGTCGGCCCTGTTGGCGGTTGGTGAGGCCGTCCGCCACGGGGTCGATTAAGGGGGGGGGGGGGGGGGGGGGAGGGGGGAAGGGAAAAAGAGGAGAGAGAGGTTTCATATTGTCCTAGCCACTGGTGATCATTGGATACCCAGATCTCATCACTCTGACACATTCCCCTGATCCTCTAGGGTAACTGCCTTTAATATAAAGGAAAAGGAAAAAAAAAAGAGAGAGAGAGGGAAAAAAAAAAAGAAGTATGATGCGGACGTGGGGAGAGAGAGAGAGAGAGAGAGAGAGAGAGAGAGAGAGAGAGAGAGAGAGTGTGTGTGTGTGTGTGTGTGGTCCTATTCCATTATCATATTGCGGAGAAGAGACCCCTGAGGGTATTACTTCAAGGTGGATTAAAAGGTTAATTAATACAAATGTCCATCGCTCCATGTTTGATGACTTTTTTTTGTTTTGTTTTTTGTTTTTTTTTTGGCAATGCTTGCATGTGGTAAATTGCTGTACATTTTCAAGTGTCGTTTATTTTTGACTTGCACGATGCTTCCCACCCCCGCCCCCGCCCCCACTCCCACCCCTCCACCCCATCGCTTCATGATTTTTTTCTTATCTCTGTGGGTCCTACCCCCGCTCCCTCACCACCACCACCACCTGACCCTTGGCTCTGACCCCCCCCCCCCCCCCCCGCTCCCTTCATTTCATGTGTGTGTTGCGGGGGAGATGTCAGGAAAGTGTTCTCGTTACCCCTGCCCTGCAGCACACACTATCTAGCTCAGGTTAATGACACTACCAATCATTAACCCAATTATTCACAAGCAACAATTGAAAAATACTTAAACTATATGTGACTCCACCCCCACCCCCTCCACGCGTCCCCCCCTCTCTCTCTCTCTCTTTCCTCTCTCTCTCTCTTTTGTGCCCTTACTATATGGTGTGCAGGTTGTGTGCTCTCCTTGTTGCGTCGTCACATTGCACAGAAGTCTTGATTAATCTATATATGTATCTACAAACTTGTTTTTGTTTTATCTTGTTTTTGTGCGCGCTTGATTTTTCATTGTTTTGGTACTGGATGAACTATGACGTTTCTTCAATGTACATTTATTGGAAGCTGTATATCTTACCTATTTCATGTGTAGTGTTGTGTATAGCTTATGAGGTCAGTTTCTGTTTTTGTGTCCAAATAATGAATTAGCCTTGTGTGGATCATTTGTTTCAAAATTGAAAGCAAATTATGTTTGCCAGCTTTGGGCTGTTCGTTTCATCTACAACTTTAATGAAAAAAGATGGATGATTAATAATTTCTTCACTTAATTGTCAAGGGCTAGGAAATATGCAAAAAAGGGGGGATGTTTTTCACTATCTAAAACAGAAAGCATATTCTATTTATTGCCTTCAAGATACACACGTTGATAAAAAAAAACCTTGAAAATTACGTTAAAGCAGAATGGGGTTACAAATGTTATTTTACCTCACACAATTCCTCCTCTAGAGGGGTTGCAGTTTTATTTAACTATAATTTTGAATTTAAAATCAGTCACGTACAGAGAGATAATAATGGAAACTATATCATAATCTCCTTGTCTACGATGGAAAAAAAAGTTAATTCTCATAAATGTGTATGGACCAAATAAGGATAGCCCTGATTTTTATAAACATTTACAAAAACACACTGAAAAACTATAAAAATGATAATATCATAGCTGTAGGAGATTGGAACTTAGTGTTAGACCCAAACCTAGATTATCTCAACTATAAACATATCAATAATCCAAAAGCAAAGGAGGAATTAGAAAACATGATGCTGGAATTAGAGTTATCAGATGTATGGAGAGAATGTAACCCGGAATATAGACGTTATACATGGCGAAAATTAACACCATTCCAACAAAGCAGGCTAGATTTCTTTCTACTGTCTGATTACTTGTATTCGTATTATGAAGACTCCGATATTCTGCCTGGATATATATCAGGCCATTCGATTGTAACATTGAAATTAAAGTTTTATAAAGAAAGTAAGCGTAATATGTTTGGAAAATTTAATTGCTCCTTGTTAAAAGACCAAAAGTATGTTGATGAGATTAAGACAGAAATGAGAAATGTTATAAATGAATATGCATCTGAACACTATGACAGATCATCCCTAGCTGATATCCCCCTTTCTGAAATTAAACTAAGTGTTTCAGATAAACTTTTTTTTGGACTTTATGCCTATGAAGGTACGGTCAAAATAATAGCTCATGAAAGTATGAAAAAGAAAAAATCAACAGCAGAAGAAAATAAAATTGGAACAAACTATTAGCAGTTTAGAAAAGAAGCAATTAAGAACAGAGGATGATAAGATTTCCTTGCAAAAAGCCCAGGAGGACTTAACTGTGCTTCGTGAAAAAAAAATGCAAGGAGTACTACTCAGATAAAAGGCAAGATGGATAGCTGATGGCGAGAAGGTTTCCAAATATTTTTGTAATTTAGAGAAAAGAAATTACGTTTGTAAACGAATGGCGAAACTTGTTAAAGAAGATAAAATGGTTATTAATGATCCTGAGGAAATAAGATGAAGTCATGCATTTTTATGAACATTTATATACTCCAAGGAAAAGATTTGAAATCTTGCGAGATTGAAGAATAAGTGAAAATGAAAGAAATTCCCTCGTTATCACCAGAAGAAAGTCAAGCATTAGAAGGGGCGATAACTTTAGGAGAAGCAGGTCAAGCACTAAAAGACATGAAAAATGGTAAGAGTCCAGGAACAGACGGCTTTGGTGCAGAATTTTTCAAATTTTTCTGGAGCAGGTAGACCCCTTTGTTGTCAGAGCACTAAATGAGTCATTTAAAGATCGAGAACTGTCGACAACTCAAAAACAAGGCTTGATAATGTGTATATTCTAAGGGAGACAGACCAAGAGAGTTTATCAAGAACTGGAGGCCCATATCTCTTTTAAATGTCATACACAAAATAGGATCATCCTGCATTGCCAAAAGAATGCAAAGAGTTTTTGCCCAAACATATCAATGAAGATCAGACAGGCTTTATTAAAGACAGATATATTGGTGATAATATTAGGCTCATTTATGACGTAATGCATTATCTAGATACAAAGAAGCTTGCTGGTTTGCTGTTAAACCTAGATTTTGAAAAAGCTTTTGATTGTTTGGATTGGCAGTTTATGTTCAAGGTCCTTAGATCGTTTGGATTTGGTCGCAATATTTGCAAGTGGGTAGAAACTTTCTGCCAAGATATTAAGTCTGCAATTGTTGTTAATGGCCAAATATCTAACTGGTTTAATGTACAAAGAGGATGCAGACAGGGAGATCCAAGATCTCTATATCTATTTATTTTAAGTTTAGAAATACTGGCGATAATGATAAGGGAATATCCTGACATAAAAGGTATCAAAGTTGATAATCTAGAATTCAAAATATCCCAGTTTGCCGATGATACTCAATTAATGAATGGAGGCAATAAAACATCCTTTAAAAAGTCCATGTATATAGTCAACAAAATCGGCAAATCTTCCGGCCTATTTCTTAATACAGAGAAAACTCAGGCAATCTGGTTGGGCAGTAAGAAAAATTCTAATGCAAAATATATGTCTGAATTAAATCTATCTTGGAATCATCCACAAAAGTTTAAAATATTAGGCATTTGGTTCACGCAAGACTTAACCGAGTGTGAGACTATTAACCATTGTGATAAACGTTTGGGAAGTGAAAGCTCTTTTCAAGATATGGTTAAAAAGAAATATTACACCACCACTTGGACGAGTTGCTGTTCTAAAATTACTTATTCTGTCTAAGCTCATTCATTTATGGATTTTGCTTCCATATCCGCCTGACCATATGATAAAAAAACTTACAAAAAATGTGTTTCCAGTTTGTGTGGGGAGGAAAACAAGATAGAATCAGTAGAAAGACAACTGTTAAAACTGTCAAGGAGGGAGGTTTGGGAATCCCTGATTTACGCTTTTATATAACTTCTCTCAAACTAACATGGTTAAGCAAGTTAAACAAAAGCAATCACAGACGGGTCAAGATAGTTAATACAATTTATCCATGTATGGAACATCTCGAGTACTACGGACCGATTTTTCTGGCAAACAGAGGGCGCTTTTTTAACCCTTTTGGTCCGACACATTTAAAGCTTATGAGATGATTTATAATAAAATTGAAGTTAAAAGTAAGAAAGAGATATTAGCAGAACCTGTTTTCTTTAAACCCTAAAATATGTGTCGGAAACAAGTCATAGTCAGAACAAACTGGATTGAGAGAGATGTATATTGTATTGGTCATTTCATTAAGGAAGATGGAGAATATTTAACTTATATGGAATTCAGAACGAAATACAACTTAGACATCGATTTTATAACGTATTTTGGTTGGATCCAATCTATTAAAAAAAAATATAACACGAACAAAAATTCAAGTAAATGAAAATACTACAGACGAGATACCTGTGGTACTAAAAATAATTTATTCTGTTCAAAAGGGTGCAAATTATATTACAACATATTAAACGAGAGCAAAATCAGACCAAACTGTTGTTCAGAGTGGGAAGACAAATTAGGCGTTAACATGTCTTGGAAAGTTGTTTTTCTTGAAGATACATATAAAATAAAAGACGTTAAACTAAAATGGTTTCAACTCCGGATAGTACATAAAATATTAGCGACTAATGTACTACTTAAAAATATGGGTGTGATTAATTGTGACTCATGCGCTTTTTGCGTAATAGAAAAAGACAAGATTGATCACTTCTTATGGAAATGTCCCCCCACGTCAAAATTTTTGGAAAGCTTTGGAAATCTTGTTCAGGGAAAACTGTGAGATATCATTGAATTTGAAAATTACAGAAATGCTCGTTTTGTTTGGAGCGGAACGTAACGAGAAAACAGATGATATCATGGATTTTATATTACTTTTAGCAAAAATGTACATCTATAAATGTAAAATAAATAAAACTCGTCCAGTGGTCTCAGATTTTATAAAATCGCTTAAATATCGATACAAATAGAGGAATACAATGCAAAGATAATCTAAAAACACCAAATCTTCGAAAACAACTGGCCTATTATAAAAACTTATTTTAAGTAGGCCTCCATAGATTAACTGGCTGACTTGTATACAACTTTTTTTTTTTTTTTTCCTTTCATTATATATTTTAGAAGCTGACATGACACTATATGCTTATACACATTGTAATGAGTGTTCACGCTTACCTGTCCGTGTATATGTGTGTATGCATGTGTGTGTGGGTATGTGTATATGCGTGTGTTCAGACATCTTTATGATTTCTATTAAGCATAAAACTTTGAAATGAATGGTGATGTCATACAATCTTGTTTCTTTGAAGAATTAAAAACAAGTTATTGAAAAAAAAAAAAAAAACCCTAGTGGTTACAGTTACTGTACACATTTGATATGCTTATCTGTCAGCTACTTGTTATCAGACGATGAAAGACTATCAGGTTTTGTGAATGGTTATTCTTATACTGCACCCCCATCAGAAGGGGCCATGGCATATACTGATTAAGATTTTTGTTCGTTCGTTCGTTCGTGCTCTCTTTCTGTCTCTCTCGCTCAAAGTTGTGGTCACTTTGCTAGCTGCCATTCGTAAAGAGATGTTTCATTTAAAGGGCTGAAAGAAGCATCACTTCTCATAGTTCAGGAATCCACCGGTACGTGCGATTTTAATGCGAAGTTTCTGAACCAGCTGTATCAGTCAAAATAGACATTAAAAGAAAAAAAAAACCTTGCTTGATGAATGTATTAATGAAAAATGGATCCAAATGTTAAGAACTTTCCTACTACATGCATAGACAGCCAAGATAAGAATATGACTTTGCCCAAAATCAGTCTTTTTTTTTTTTTTCGTTTTTTTTTCTCTCACGGTGTTGTTATGCAAAAGAGATTCAGATCAAGACTGCTGACTTTATTCTGTTGGAAACATTACACTTAAGACATGAAGATGAAACAAAAGTTTCGCTTACAGAAGAAAATAAGGTTTTCCTCATTTTTCAAATGTTGGGTCTTTGAAGGAACGATTTTCAATGTAATACAACAGCCACATTTGAAGCCCACCGTGCGTTTTTTTTTCTTGCGAATGGTTTGATAATCTTAATACTGTGGATAATAATGTATATCAGTTGCTAATAAACTATTCACTGCATAATGTTCGTTTTAGAAAATTGTGTGAAACTGGTGGCAACAATAAATACAAGTTTCCAGTTTTTAGTATTCCATGCAAAATATCGAAGGGGGCATTGGTATTCCTGAGATCAAGACGGGCATAGAGGCATTAACATTTGCTTGATTGAGAAAGATGATAGTTCAAACCTACAAAGTGGACCCACATTGTCAAGGGACGAAGCTTCTCACAAAGGGCTTTCAGCGCTTTAGAGGAAAGAATGCCGCACTTGTGTGGAAATAGGAAATGGGCCGATCAGCAGCACGCTCTCACCTAGCACATACGGCGAACTGTGTCGAGGAGGTTAAAGTGGTCTGGTGATTAATGGCATGTAAGGTAGTGAGCACCCTCCCGAGTTCGACCCTTCCCGATAGCGAAAGGGAGGAAAATTTAACCACTAGGATATTGGAGCATCGAGTGGGCGCTAAGACGCAGTCAGAGATGAAGTTGCTTTGTAAACAGACCTTGAAGAGCAGGAGTTTGGGGCTTGTTCAGATGATATTGCCGTAGGGCACTGTGTTGATGCTTTGTCAGGCTAGTTGAATGCGTGTGGACGTTGTTGTTGTAGCTTTCTCTACGATAAATACTGTGTTAAAGTGGCCCATGGAGTCGGCGAAGATTTCGATGTCCTTTTGGTGCGAAGCGGTTGTTTGCTAAGCAGTTTGGTAGGGATGTGTGTAAATGCTGGCGTATAGAAGAAATGTAGCTAGTGTGTACTTGTGAATAAGGTGGTAGAGAAGCAACATGGATAACGGCATACCCAAAGATATATCCTTTGTGATATGGTTGGTTGGTGCATGAGTGCGCATATGCGTGTATGAGTGCAGAGATAACCTTGGTGTATTAAGCGTGACTAATACAACAACTTAGTTCACTAAATATACCATAACGATTTTCCCCCGTTCTGGGCACACATAATAAGACTTTTAAGTCCAGGAATTAATGTAGTGCAAAGTTGCGGACCCAAACACTTTGAATCGAATATATCCAACCATTTTGGGGGAAACATCCAACGTTTTCTTGGCAACTGGAAAATGTTGTGGACAAATTGAATTAAAGGAGGAACATGGGGTACTGGCTGGATCAATTTCTCATAATGAGAGAAATACAAATTGCAAATTGCATAATTGCAAATAAAGTATTTTATTATAAAGATCGGGCACAGAGGAATATTGTACTCATTAAAGACCTTGTAGACAGTAAGGGAGACTTTTATCCTATAGAACTTTCTCACACAAGTTTGATGCGTAAGTAAATTTGTAATAATATGAGATTTGTTCATAACCAATTAGAAAGTGTGAAAAAAATAGGATAAACTATCATTAACAACAATGTTGGCGACTCTTGTACAAAAGGCAATTTGTTCGATGATCCCTGTATGTAAAGGATATAAAAGATATCATGATACCCTACTTAATAAATAGAGATTCTTAAAAAAAAAGGCAATACTTGTTTTCATTTTTCTTTTAAAGCTTTCTTTTTCTGTTCTTTTTCATGGTTCCCTTCTTTAGCTTCTGGTTGCGTTATTTGTTTTTAGGCCGGCCAGTATAGGGCCCTGTGTTCAGCATAAATCCTTATGCTTATCGTTTTTTTCACGTGGTGCATCAACTGTGTCAGGTGCCAGAGGTGAATAGTTTTTACCTGTTGCCAGCTTGGTTAGGCTAGTGATGTGGCACTCGCTTACCGACCTTCGAGTCGGAGAGATCTCTATCTCTGCCAGCTGGACGCTTCTTTCTGAATCCACTTCGGTGTGGGCTGTGTGGAAGAGGCTTTCACCCTTCGGTGGGTTGGAAAGTATTCCACTCGTCATCCCTGGGATCCCTATACCTGCCAGCTGGAAAAGGCACCTTAGGTCGTCCCTGACCTGGAGTCCACTTCGGTGTGGACCGTCACGGTTTCGACTTCCACCCTTCACCGGACCGGGAAGTGGACCGTCCTTCACCTCGCCTACCCGCCATTCTGGTAACTATATGTTCTGTTTTGGACAGCGTATTGTGTCATTTTGGCTTTCTAGCCTTTCAATGGTTGAGAGGTTTTTCTTCTTCCCTACATTTGCCGTTGGCTAAGGCACATCTTTTCGGTGTGTAACTGCTCCGAAAAGTGGGAGCAAGTACGAAACTGGTGTCGAGATATGCACCTATGTCCTTGTAAAATTGTAGAAATGCTTGGTCTTTAATTGAGTTTTTCGCCCTTAGCGGCTTGAGTTCTGTCACTGGAACCAAGTTAAAAATGTCTAACTTTATGATATCCTTTCATTTCGGTCAATGGAAACTAATTAGTTTTTTTTTTTAACTCAGGTTGAGTCAGTACTTATCTTACCTCTTTTGTGAAGGTCGTATCAGACTGGAATTATGTGATAGATACGTTCTTTCGTTCAGTAAGTGATTCCGGCCGGATAGGATATCACAGATGTCAGTTTTCATTTTTTCTTTTCCGTTTCGTAGACACAGGACGAACCGCGGAACATATGAGCGTTCGAAGGACTATTTAGGCCAGAAGGCGAGGAATTTTCGCCAAGTCGCCCCTACATTTGGTTTCCGTCTCTTCATGTCCTGTGTTATATATGGTTGTGTGACATAAGTGTGGATGAACTCTAACTGTATTTATATAAGTTTTTATTGACTAAGGAAAGTGGCCTTAGTAGAGGTCAACTAAAAGGGAAAAAAAGAAGAAGTTATTCTAATTTATTTGTCCTTTTTGTAGTGACAAAAACGACGCTGTTGACCTTACTGTATGGTGACCCTTGATACTGTGACGCACTGCCAGAGACCACTACGTTGCCCCACACTGACTGCCACAAGGACTGTAGGGCGGTGATTTCTTGTCTGGAGACTGATCTCCACCGTAGGGCGGGATTTTTCGCCCATTCCTTCAATTGCAGCTCCCATTCTTGGGCTGGCTGGACGGCCAGCATCCGTGGACTCCGCCGTCACCCTTCACCCAGGCACCAGCCTTCGTGCAAACCTGAGTGAACTGGCGGTGGCAACTCTCTTCTTCTTGAAACATCTGCTTCACCTCTGACCAGGAGGCCAGCCAACAACGAACTTTCGCCTAACTACAAAATCCACTCCCTCTGCGAAACCTCCTCAGTCATGGACTCTTGAATTGAGTTACCATTTCGTGTAGTATAAATGTGGGTCTGGCGCGCGCGCGCGTGTGTGTGTGTGTGTGTGTGTGTGTGTGTTTAAAGGCTGTCACTGATTCGTTTTTGCTTTTTTGTTTAATTCTCGCTGTGTAGGTCCTGTCGGATGCAGTATTGTTTCTCTAGAACTATCTTTCTTCCAGCATTCTGCTAAATGTCCTTGTAGCGGGTTTAGCGGGTTAGGTTGGGATAGTAGCGGGATCCTGGGGGGTATTTGGAAGGTTTTTTTTTGTTCTTTTTAATTTACGTGTCCCCCAAGACGGCTAGTTCTGGGTATTGCCTTCTTCTTCTATGCCCCCTTTCTCTCTCTGACTTTGCCGACGATGCTAAGAAGATATTCCTCTGTAGTTATTGCAGTCGCTCCTCTCGCCCTTGTTTTTGTACAAGCTGACACTCTTGGCGCCCCTCATGTCCTGCGGTACAGCTCTCTCTCATTCCAGCACTGACAGAGGACTGCGTGCAAAGGGTGCAGAAGGGGAGTCTTGCAGTGTTTGATGAGGTCAAGAGGAATGCCGTCATTGCCAGGTGATGCCAGGCTGTCAATGGCCGTGCTGAATTCGTCCACGGCCGGCTCTGCGTCAAACTCTTCCATGACTGGCATGCACTTGATGGCATCAAGGGCTGAGGAGGTCGCTGTGTTGTCTCTGGAGTAGAGGTCGGAGTAGTGCTCCACCCATCTCTCCATCTGCTGGCTGGGGTCATTTATCACTTCCCCATTGGAGAATTTGATGGAAGCCATCTTGCTCTGCATTGGTCCCAGTGCCTTCTTGATGGCGTCATACATCCATCTGTTGTTGCTGTTGCAGCGGCTGTCTGTATTTCCTCGCTGAGCTCTATCCAGTACTCATTGGCGCAGCGTCTGGCATTTAGCTTAACATTGCTTCTGGCAGCCCTGAGGATCTGTAGATTCTTCTCGCTGGGTGACCGCTGTACTCAGTGAGTGCAGTGCGCTTGGCCTCAAGAACGGGAGTAATATCGAACGATTTTTCCTCAAACCAGTCGTGAGACTTCGAAGTTTTCTTCCCAAAGGTAGTCAGCGCAGTGCGGTACACGGGGTGTGTGTCGTAAAGTTTCCCATCTCTCTGTGGCAGGGTCTCCGGGCAGCAAAGCATCGTATTCTCTCTCAAAGGCATCGGAGAACTGTTCCACAAGATGTAGCTGAGAAATCCTACTTACGTCGATACGGAAGCTCCCTTGTTTCTTGGAGCAGTGGAACTTCTTTGATTGCAGCCTGATCCTGCAGCTTACAGGGAGTGGTCTGTGTCGCAGTCGACGCTGTGGGAAGAGCGAGTGTGGAGAAGCTTTTTTTTTTTTTTTACAGCGGAGCGTCTTACCAGGATCAGATCCAGCTGGTGCCAATGGTTTGAGCGCGGATGTCTGCAGGAGACTGTGCTGAGGCTTCGTCTTGAAAAAGGAGTTAGTGATACACAGTTCGTGACAGGCACAAAACTCAAGCAGTCGATGTCTGTTTTCATCTATTTTCCTCACTCCAAAGGGGCTAAGGCAAGAGGGCCACGAGTCGTTGTCTGTACCCACTCTGGCATTGAAGTCGCCCAGGAGAGAACAAGTTGTTCTGTGCTGAGGATGTTCCTTATGATAGATGCAAGATTTTCATAAACTCATCCTTGGCATCCGGAGTGGCAGACAGAGTCGGAGTATATATGCTGACAAGGGTGACAAGGCCTTCAGTGGTGTTGAGGCGGAGAGTCAGGAGTCGCTCTGAGCTGCTGCTTCCTGGTTCTATCATACGTAGCAGAGCTCTTTCCTTGCCAGAAGAAGGTGTAGTCCCCTCCTTCAGCACCTTATTGGCTGGGGGGCTGCCCACTTAGGCGAGCGGTAACTGTCCAGTGAGGCGTGTGAAGATCTCCCCCACCGTCGGAAGGAACCCCTAGCGTCACGCTCTACGCCAACTGAGCGCTGACTTATAACTGGTATCTGCAGCTTCCCGTGTTATGTCGACGCAAGTAGCGAAGCTGGAGTGTCCTCTCCAGGTCGTTGATGCAAGTGCGTGAGTGTGGATGGATGGACGGATATAAGCCTGGGCATTGTTCTATGGAGGACAGGCTGTTGTCCATGCAGCTTGTCCCCCCCCCCCCCCTCCACCTCGCTGACAGATCCAAGGGACAACAGGGCTGTTACAGTTTTGCGCCAATGCGGTCGCAGGAGCTGCCAGAGGGTGGTAAAGTTTGCCATCCAACCGCCTTAGGGACACCAGTCGGGATTTTTTGGTCAGGTTTTACTCCCTTGGCTAGATGGCCGTGAATAACTCCAGAGCTGGGGCCCTTTGATGGATCTTTTAATTATTTCCATCAGGGTGTCTCGCACCCTCCTCACCACCTTCCTGAGAGCTGGTAGGGGTGGCGGTTTAGTTGCATTATTAACTATAACAATAATAACAATAATACAATAATATTAATCATAGCAATGGTAATAATAGTACTTATACTAATACTAAGGGACGGGAGGATGAAAAAAAGCAGAAAAAAGGGAGGAGGGGAGGGGAGGATAAGAAGAACAAAGAGGAGAAGGACGGTTTGAATTATGGGAAGGATGAAATCTAAAAGGGTATATGATAATCAAGACATGTATATTAATAGTTTTAATAATAATAATAAATTGTAACCATAAAGTAATGATAGTATTGTTATAGGAGGCTGGAAAAGTGGTAAACTAGAATGTCAGATATGTTGTAAAGAATGATAATTGAATTAATGATAGTACTAAATGTAACGTTTTAACAGTTACGAAGTTGTAACATCAGGAATACTGATGATATAAGCTTTTAAAAAAACAAGCAAACAAAAAAGAAAAACAAAAAAAAAACACAACAATAGATATGTGTGTATATCCATCTCTCTCTCTCTCTCTCTCTCTCTCTCTCTCTCTCTCTCTCTCTCTCGTGTCTATATCTATCTCTCTCTCTCTCTCTCTCTCTCTCTCTCTCTCTCTCTCTCTCTCTCTCTCTCTCTCTCTCTCTCTCTCTCTCCTCTCCTGGTAATAGTGATAGTGATGATGATAGTGATGAAGATAATGATGATGATGTTAACACTAATAGAGATAATAAGAATAATGAAGTGACGAAACATTAATGACATACTCTAAGTTGAACAAAATCTCCACACCTAAGCCACCAGGTACTTTCCCCTGCTCAAAACCCAACTGCAAATCTGCCCTCTCACCAAACCAGACACCAACCTACACTGCCCCAAAGGCTCATTCTCTATTAAACACACTTTCGCCCGTCAGAGCCACAACATTGTTTACGCCATCCACTGCCAGCTGTGTGGTAAGATCTATGAAGGTAAGACATCTCGCACAATTGAAGCGCGCATCTCTAAACACCTGGCCGACATCCACAACCATTGGCCCACACCAGGCGCTTCACACTTCTACCACGCCCAACACAACATCAATCATGTCAAAGTGCTGTCACTAATCTTATCTTATTGCCAAACTTGGCACCCTCCATTCTCATGGCATCCACATCCAAAAATAGCACGTACCATTTCACCTCTGCAGCACGGGCCTGCTATATCCTCCACCAACACACACGTATACTACCATACCTCCCACTGTTGACCTCAGACAGTTATCTCCCTTTTCCCTCTCCCTACACTCTCGGAGTCTCTCCACTTGCTACATCAATCTACTCACTCCCCCTCTCCCCGCCTCCCCTAATAATGATAGGTGTAGTGGTGTTGGTGGGGGTGGTGTAGGCTGGGGGTGAGGATAGAGGTGATTAAAGGGTAGGAGGCTGACATGACAAATGGAAAACACAACACACACACACACACACACACACACACACACACACACACACACTCTCTCTCTCTCTCTCTCTCTCTCTCTCTCCTTTGTCTCTCTCTTCTTCTACTTCTTCTTTTTTTTTTTTAAAAAATAGAATTACTAGCTCTTTTATCGTTGATCGTTTCCCATCCCTTTCCGACAGCTGCTATTTTGCTAGTGTTGCTGAACTTATCATTACTACTATCATTACTATCATCATCCACCGGTACTGTCTGCTGTTATTCATTGGGCATTTTAACTCCTTTCCACTTGATATTAGTATACCGATATGACTTAATACCATTATTAATGCCATTACTATCATCATCATATCATTATTATCGTTACTGTCATCATCATCACCATCATTACATGATTACAACAATACTGATGTCACTGCTGTTATTATTAGTATCACTATCATTGTTACCATAATACTTATAGTCATTATGTCTTATTATCACTACTCCCATTGCCAGCATTAACTGTATAATTAATAGTAGTTATACTTAGAAACAATAACTTATTGGATTCTCTCTTGAGGCACATAAGACCGTATGGCGAAAGCTTGGCTGTGTCTGGAGTGGCACTGTCTTCATCTGTCCGTGGGCAGGGGTGGTTGGGTCTGTGGGGTGTGCTCGACAGCTGGAGGGTGGTGTTTTTCGCCGGTGGGCTCTGCAGTCATGAAAATACGGATTGGTACACCATGGGGATGCTACCTTAACGCTGTTATGAGTTGCGTCCTGTAGTCTGATTTACCTCTGTTCAGGAGCAGTCATGTCCCTTGATATCTAATGAAGTGTCCTGTGCGTGCCTGTACCCATCGTCAACACAGCGCTGGCCTCCAAGGGTGGTACAGGACTGCTCTAAAGGCAGGTGAAGACAGTGCTTCTCTGGGTCCTCCCCAGCACCTTCGGGTGTTTCTTTTTCTTCTTAATAGTAGTGTTAGTATACCCAGCCCCCAGTTAGTATGTAAGCCCATCCTCTTCTTTCCTCCACCTTCATAGCACCAACATCCAAATGTAATACATACATATCCACTACTGCAATATCGTCCCCACAACCCCCCCCACCACACACACACACACACACACACACACACACACACACACACACACACACACACACACACACACACACACACACACAAACACACACACGCACATACACTACCATATCTCTCACTATTTACCTCACACAAAACTTACAGCTATCTTCCTTTTCCTGTCACTACACTCTCTCTATTTGTCACATCACTATTTTATTTATTGGGATACTTGTCCACTCCCTTTTCTTCATCTGGTTTTCATTTAATTTCATATTGCGGACACACACACACACACACACACACACACACACACACACACACACACACACATACATTTTCCGTCTCTCTCCGTCTCTCTCTCTCTCTCTCTCTCTCTCTCTCTCTCTCTCTCTCTCTCTCGTTGTATCTGTATTCATTTAAATGTCTTTTACAACCAGAACTTTATCTAACCTATTTAACAGTTATTATTTAACAGTTAACAAATTTAAAATGTATCTCACGAGATTTCGTCTTGGCTGAAACGACCTGAATACAAACGGCAGATACAAAGAAAATATCAAAAGCATGTCCTTTTTGTAACCAACTTGAGAACGAGCTCCACTTTCTATTAAGATGCAACGCTTATATGCCTTTCAAAGAAAATGCATGCATACTGAAGCACAGAAGCACAGACAATTTCAGAACGTGAACTCTATTGAGCTAAGTCAGTTAACTTGCAAACGTAAATGTGCATATCACATGTGATACCGCTATGTACATTTATTACGCAATGAAAAAATAAAGAGGAACTCGTATTCCTCACGGTATGAATAATAAATTACCCTAATAAATTAGCATTATTAGTACATCGAAAAATACACTTTTATTGCCATTTCTCTTTTTTCTCTTTGTGTGTGCAGCACTGCACCTCACATTGGTATAGACCGGAGGCCTGAATCATTGAAATTGTGTTCAATTGTTCAATTCTGTTCAACTGTTCTCTCTCTCTCTCTCTCTCTCTCTCTCTCTCTCTCTCTCTCTCTCTCTCTCTCTTCTTCCGACTATGGTCCAGTACTACTGTTAACCTTTCACTCTTCGCTCATGCCTATCCTTTTCACCTACCGTTGATATTAATAGCATTAATATATTTATCCGCACCACCTTCTCCCTGCTCCAGTAGCACCGTTAACTTTTACCCCTTTGACCATCTCCATTTCTTTCCACCTACTATTACTGGTATTAATACTGTTTTTATTATTATTCCTCTCAGTTGCACGATCATCATATTATCATTATCAGCACTCTCATCATCACCTTGGTAAACACACACACACACACACACACACACACACACACACACACACACACACACACACACACACACACACACACCACCACCACCACCACCACCACCACCACACCCTCCAAAAACAACTAACTTAATTATTCTTGTTATCTCGATTAGTGTTAACATCATCATTATCTTGATCACAATTATGATCTTTATTATTGCTACCAAGATATATATATATATATATATATATATATATATATATATATATCATGACTATACATGACTATACCTGTTGTTACAACTTCATAGCTGTTGCAAATGTTATATTTACTACTATCATTAACCTGATTATCATTCTTTACAATAATTCTGACATTCCAGCTTACCACTTTTCCCGCCTCTTATAGCATCACATGTCATTACTATATGGTTACATTAATGATTATTATTAAAACTATTAACATACATACATACATACATACGCATATATTTGCTTTTTTATGTCATGAATTCTGAAGACGGTCTGTGACCGAAGCGTTGTAGATTTTTGTTCTGGTTTTTTTTTTTTTTTTTTTAAATCTATTTTAATATCTTCTGAGAATTCTCAAAGACATTTTGCATTGCTCACAGATCTGCAGTCAAAAAATGTGTTTCATTAATATACATATTCATTATGGTTATTAATATATCTATCAGATTCCATCCTTCCCATAATTTGTACCTTCCTTCTCCTCGTTGTTCTTCCTGTCCTCCCCTCCACTCCTCCTTTTTTTTTTTCTTCCTCCCTTCCCTTAGTAATAGTATTAATACTATTATCATCATTGCTTATATAAATGTTATTATTTATTTCTTTATATCATAATTCTGTATAATGCTTTTATTATCACTACTATCATTACCATTATCGTTACTATAGTTGTTAGCATTATCAGCATTATTATCAATACGATTGTTAGTATTGGTGTTACCATCACAACCAATAACGTCATCATTGCCATCGCCACTAAGACAGTTGCCACGGCAACCATGCTGTTTAAGAATCCTCTAACCCATTCTCCTTTCTCCCATACT
>JADBJO010014758.1:22500-46361 GCA_016801955.1 Conus betulinus
TAAAGTTCTTACTTGTGTCGCCCAGTTACGTCTTCCGTTTTCATCATGCATCACTAGCATGTCATAGCATTTTTTTGGGTATCTCTCGGTGGACAGAGAAAGGAGGAGCCTGCCCCAGTACCTGATCATACACACGTAAGTATCTATGTAAATAGGAAATCTACCACATTCTCCGATTGCAATGTTATTTTAACGTCCCTGCCACTCCTAAGATCATTTTGCATATCTTTAAATTGTACTTTTTCAATGGCCTCAAAACGCTGAAAACCCATACCTCTGAACCGTACAGCAGAATGGGTTTAATTTTGACATCAAATATCTTAAATACAATATCCACTGGCAATGACTGCAACTTAAAGAATAACCTTTTGACACCTGCAACCGCTCGCATTGCTTTTCCTGATAAGTTATTAACACATTTTGACCAATTTAGTGTGGCAGAAAATATTACACCCAAGTAATTGTAATGAGGTTCGACTTCAATCTGCCTGCCAGCAAAGAACCATTGTTTCATAATGCCTCAGAAATCCACCATTTAAAAAAAAAAACTTTTGTCTTTTCCATATTGACTTTGAGACCCCATCTATGGCAGTATTTTTCTAGGCATTCAATTTTCTTTTGTAGGTCAATCACAGAATCAGAAACTAGTGCAATGTCATCTGCATACATCAAAAGAAGAATGATCTGCCTATTTGATCTGAAAGCAAAAAAAAAATAACACTTAGAATACCTGCGTGTGTCGGAGTTAATCAAAGCAGTCTGCAATTCAGATATGAAAAGAAAGAAAATAACAAAGGGACTTAGAATGCAGCCCTGCCTGACTCCTGACATATACTCAAAGTAATCAGTAATGGTATACCCAACTCTAACTGCCGCTTTTACTTTTTTGTACATACTGGAAAGTGTTTGAAACATTTTCTCGTGACCAGTTTCAAAACACCTTGTTAAATAGCACACGCAACCCTTTTGTCCAACTTTTCCGGGTACTGACCAAAAATGGTACCAAAAGACCAAAAGATCACTGAGAACATGAAACACATCAGAGGGGCACACCATCAGGTCCAGGAGCTCTGCCTTTCTTAGTATCCTTTATAGCTTTGCGAATTTCGTTTTCGCAGATTGCTTCTTCTAGATTTATATGTACATTATGGCATGACTGACAAACCTCAGGGTTATGGTTCTTTAAAACATCATCAACCTCTTTGCAGAATTTAGCATCAATAGCCGACTGCTCAGGATTTAGCAAGTCACGAAAGTATTTATACCATGAACTTGCACTGATCATAACAGAACCATTAGAAGTGATGCTTGTTAGAGATTTAACCTTTCGCCAGAACGATTTTGAATTCTTGTCAATACAAACATGACTCAGGTCATTTAGAATTTGTATTTTCTGTTTTTCTTGTTTCATTTCATAGAGATTTGAACTCTTTCTTTAGATTTAGGTATTCATTCAAATCCTTGCGATCATTTGAAAATCTCCATAATCTCAGTTGCCTATATTTACTGTTTTTTGCACGTTCACAATCATCGTCCCACCACGAGGGCTGAGGGCTGAGAACGAGTTTTTTTCTTCTGCCTTCCTACTGTTACACTGGACAGCTGCTCTCTGGAGAAAATCAACAAGACAATCTGATCCAGCATCGACTCCTTGTTCAATAGCTGTCAGAAAGTTTTCAAACTCTGTTTCTTGATGTTGACGTAAGTAGTCGTAGGAAGAGTCCTTCCACAAAAGCTTACATAGTTTTTCCATAGATATTTCATCATCATCAGTAATGTTGTCTGTGCACATTGAAATGTCATCAAAAAATGATGTTACTATTGGAAAATGGTCTGATTCACATCTATCAACAACTTTAAAATTCATTATTAAATCAAACAAAGGCTTTGAGGCAGCACAATAATCAACAACGCTCATTCCACAATTAGCAATACACGGTTATTTCCCCCTCCCAATCACCTTCCGTACGACCATTGACAATAAACAGATTGTATTCTTTTAACAATTCAATAAATTTTAGGCCGAAATTGTTCCAGGCACGATCTTTTGATCTACGCTCATTCTGAGGAATATCACCAATAAAATCATGAAGGTCTTCCACTGCAACAATATATCTATCTTCATCGCAACAGTCAGTGTCAGATAAATCCGCTGTGCGTGCATTGAAATCACCACACAACAGGAAAGGGCAACCTGCATAAACTTGCATGATATCACATATATTACTTTCTAATTTTTCAATACCTACCTGCTTGTTGTTCTCATACAACACTGAATGTTCGGGAGCAATATACACAAAAACAGCAATTACATCAAAAGCGCAATTAAAAACTGACTTCCCAATTTTCATAAATACACAGTCTTCGACGTCTTTCAGTAACTGTTCTACATATACTATGATTGATTTATGTACACACACCACAACTCCACCTTTTTGCCTATTTACCCGGGAGGAAAGAAAGACAGAGTAATCTGGAAAAGCATCTTCAATCGCAGTCTGTTTGCACGTCCAAACTTCTGAAAAAGAAAATATCTTAAATTGTTCACAAAACATCTTAAACGAAACACTGTTTAACTTTCGAGACAGACCCTGAACGTTCCATGCCATGACCTGTAACACAGGCGCATGCCCTCTTGTGTTTTCTGTATGTAACGAATCATCATGTGACTGTGGAAAGGCAGATGTCTTTGTGTCAGCTGTATTAACAGAGTCATTAGAAAACATTGACGGGTTAGAAACATTGCTGGAATTTACTTGTTCTGTTGATGTCCTGTCATCACCGCAAACGACGTCCTCCACAGCATTGACGGTAGCCGCAGGGGGACGGGTGGAAATTCTCCCCGCAGGTACACTGTCATCACCGCAAACGACATCCTCCACAGCATTGACGGTAGCCGCAGGGAGACGGGTGGAAATTCTCCCCACAGGTACACTGTCATCACCGCAAACGACGTCCTCCACAGCATTGACAGTAGCCGCAGGGAGACGGGTGGAAATTCTCCCGGCAGGTACACTGTCATCAAGCAAACGACGTCCCCAGCATTGACGGTAGCCGCAGGGAGACGGGTGGAAATTCTCCCGGCTGTACACTGTCATCAAGCAAACGACGTCCTCCACAGCATTGACGGTAGCTGCAGGGAGACGGGTGGAAATTCTCCCCGCAGGTACACTGTCATCACCGCAAACGACGTCCTCCACAGCATTGACGGTAGCCGCAGGAAGACGGGTGGAAATTCTCCCCGCAGGTGCACCGTCAACACCGCAAAAACGACGTCCTCCACAGCATTGACGGTAGCCGCAGGGAGACGGGTGGAAACTGTCATCAAACGACGTCCTCCACAGGTGACGGTAGCCGCAGGGAGACGGGTGGAAACTGTTCCCGCAGGTGCACCGTCAACACCGCAAACGACGTCTTCCTCAACGCCGACGGTAGACGCAGGAGTACGGATGAAAATTCTCCCTGCAGGTACACTGTCATCATGCCGGCTGGCCCGTCAGATCCTCGACTTCTCACGCAGACCCTTGGAAGTGGGGTCATAGTCGAAATGCTTGCCTTCAATGACCAGGGAATCAAAGCGAAGAAAGGCTCTCTTGTTGGCACGTTTCGCCTCTTTCATGAAAGGCAACAGCTGACGGCGTTTTTCTCTCACCTTCAGGGAAAAATCCTCGGACACAAAAATGTCCCCTCCCTTCAGCTTCTTGCATTCAGATAGCACTTTTTCTTTGCCTTTGAAACTTTCAAAGCGAACGATGATCGGACGAGGCCCTCTTCCGCCTTTGATTCGATGCGCTCGTTCAATAGGTATATCATCTTGTATGTTCATTTTCTCTTTGATCACCTTCTTCACACTATCTTCACAATCAGCATAGGTCTCAGCATGATCACGGTGAGCGGGGATGCCATAGAATAGATGATTATTCCGTCTGCTTCTGTTTTCCAGGTCGTCAAGTTTTCCTTCCAAACTCGAAACTTTTTCCTTCAATTCTCTGTTTTCTCTCATCACCCCATCGACATCATTTTGCATCTTATTCACTTGAGTGATAACATCATTCACTTTTTGTTCAATGTTGGTCATCTTCTCTTCAATGGTTGTCATCTTTTTGTCCATACCTGTCAGTAGTCTCATCACGTCTGACAGAGTGATGTCGGCATTGGTGTCACTTGCCGAACTCGAAGTTCGAGAGGCCGGAGAAAGAAAGGTAGATTGCTTCTTTGGGCCTGGGTTGGACTCAATGTCACCACACTGCAGTAGAGAGGAAGCCACAAACACAAGAACTACAGCAGCAAAGGCACTTCTCTCACAAACAGTACGGTACAGCTGACTTGTGGTCGCCTTCTCACGGCACGTTTCCTCATGAAGGACTGAAAAGTCCAGTAAAACTGGCCACAGGCAGCCCGAAAACACAGCGCTGAACTCGGCATGATGCCAGCAGTCCAGTCGTGCACTTTCTATGAAACTAAAATCAATTAATCAGACAAAAAAAACAAAAAGGTACTGAAAATTAGCAGAGCTTCAAAAACACGTCCGACTCCCAGATCATGAAAACAGCTCACCCCCGTGTGTGTGTGTGTGTGTGTGTGTGTCTGTGCGTGTAAGACAATCAGGTTAGAAAGACGGATGTGATGGAACATTTTTGTCCGGTCCAAAATTGTGTCTGGGGACAGATTTCAGATGGGGCAAGTTTACCTGTTCGTCCGGGATTATTGCGCGGGCGATTGACGACTGGTTGACAGCTATTCACCCTCGTTTTGTTGTCAGTCGGGTGAGTGATGATTTCCGTTAGTCTCTGTAGATTTGCCGGCATACAGACATCCCCATGGTGCCGATGAGAGATTTCGAGTTTGGTTTTGGTAGTAATCAGTTCCCCAGGTGTCGGTGAGGTCCCGGCTTGGCAGAAACAGGGTACCATGAGGCGTGGGGCACAGCCCCGCGCCCCAGCTGCTGTCTCCATCTTGCTGGCGTGGATAGCCGACCGCCAGGTCAGTAGTGTTATTATATTGTAAAGGGCCTCAGGATTGTCCGTCAAGCTTGCGTGGGGAGGCTGACCACCAGGTCAGTTGTCCGACGTATGCTGTACACCCGACTGGCGTGGGAGCTGACCACCAGGTCAGTAGGAGGTTTTCTCAGGATTGTCCGTCAAGCTGGCGTGTGCCCAGTTGTCCGGGTACACCACCCGGAACGGTTGAGGGTTTTCTCTGTGTGGGTGTGCCCTGTGGGACACCACTTGGGACTGTGTTCCTCTAGCGGCTCTGCTTGCCGTGAGAGTACCATGGCTGGTACTATAGACTGTGATTTGGGCTCGTTGCAGCCGAGTCTGTAAACTGTGTCTGTTAAAACACGGCTGACAGTGCAAGCGAGGTCTGTGCCACGACAATATTTGCTGTGACAGTTTTTGTGAATGTTGTGTCGCTGGAGGAGGAGATCGTTGAACTCTTGCATATTCAAACACGGTTATTTGCACAGGTTGTACCGCCACATGTGTGTCGGCGGATTGTGTTTATTGCATACCTTTGCTGACGTGATACGCTGGTATGCGCGTCGTGTGGTGGCGTGGATTGATTTTGTGCCTGCTAGTTTACACTGATGATTTATGGCGATATGTGTGTGTAATGTCCTGATGGTTCAGACAACATTAGAAAAAAAAGAAACTTACTTAGTTTGTGTGTTGCATGGCCGTCCATGTTCGTGTGGTGTGGGTGTACGTAGGGAGTAATAAATACACTCATCCCAACTTTTGAAAGTGAGAGTCAGACATTAACACACACACACCACCACACCATCCGTAACAACTGTATTTGGAATAGAAAGACGATAAACCAGCAATGCCACCGTCACCCCAAAATAACCGAGGAACACAACAACCAGATTTACTTTGGCTGATACATCAATTTCACAATTGTTTTTCGTTGTTTATTTTTCATAACATTACAGCAACTATGTATGCTTTTGGTTATACATCAATTTCACAATGTTTAGTTCTCAGTAGCAAACACGTCACCACTTCGGCCAGCACACTTAATCCAAGCACAGTGTAAAGCACTTAATGATTATTCCTAGAGCTCTGCTGGGTAGCAAACTTAACAGTGAACAAATCATGCTAGATGAACATCTTCACACCACCACCATCACCACCACCACCGTCACCACCACACCAACAACACAGGGAAATATTTCAGCAGTTCCAGTACCCATACAGCAATTGTTTCCCCCACCCCCGTCCCAACCCACGGTGCACCGACCTTTCCTAAAGTGAAGTACAATTAAAGATGGCTAATTACACACACACACACACACACATACACACACACACACACACACACACACACAGCATGGGGACAACTCCAAGAAGATGGCGGACTGAGGAGATCGGTGAACTGTTAACCGTCTGTCATTATTATTGAATTTTACTGGCTATGATGTCACAACAGTTATAATTAGTGTACTGGAGAATGTATGACTGTTCACTTGACTCACGGATGTAAGTACCGTCACCGATCGACCTTTAGTTGTGTGATAAACTGTTTGAAAATATCTCGAATTTATTTGAACTTGAATTTGTGTTGGATTTTCAACTGATGACACAGGCGCCCAACGTTCTACAATGGTGTCTTTCGTCAATGATGTGCTTATCACAGCCTGCTCTATAAGTTTTCAAGTTAAAAATTTCGTGAGCCTGTGAACATGTGATCGGAACTCTAGTGACCCCCCTCCTCGAGGTCAGCAGCGCAACGGAATGGTGTGAGTGTTCTTACCTGTGTAGTAAAAAAAAAAAAAAAAAAAAAAAAAAAAAAAAAAAAACTTGTTCAACGCGTGCGCGTGTCATCATGGGGACATTGCACACCTTTCGGACATTCAGCAACACAGGCCCATGATATTGAGCCTGAAAGAAAACTTAAACCAACACTTGATAAAATCCAGAAGCGTTTTTGGTGTGCTGAAATTGAACTGATCGTCTGGCGTAATGTGCTTTTATATCGATACTCTGCTATTGCCAACGAGTCATTCAAACTGGAATCAAAAGACTATGATGTGCATGAACGTGTTCTTTCTTCATCATCCCAGTGGATATCTGAACCATGCGATTCTCTGGCTAAAACATCATTCGCGTATACTCCTGCCAGCCCACGTCAAAACGTCTGACACTAACTCTGTACTTCAAGTCTAGTTCCAGTGCTGGTACCTTCCTGTGCCAAGGTAAAGACTGTACACAGTGGGACACAGAGGAATGTGAGGTCATCAGACATCTTGTGCAATCCTACCTAACCAATGGAGACGTGGTCTGTCTGACAAAGGCATTGCTCAGCATTCCTCTGACCTTCATAGAGTCTGTGTCCGATCCTCAGTTTAAGTCTCCACGAATGGCAGTCACCTCCCATGAAGATTTTCGACAGCGATAAAGACTTACCCATTAGTACTTCTTCTATGTCTCCCTCTGCGTCTCCCAAGACAAAAACTGTTCACTCTAAAGATTTTGTGCTCCTCCCTCCTACCCCTCTGCCGAGTACCCAGCAGTCCACTGATGTCTGCGTCGAGCCATCGTCCGAACCGGAAGCAGACCATTCAGCAACCCCTCACACAGCAAATTCTGAAAAACTGACGCTGAGCAGTTAACCCTAAAGTCACCAACTGCTCACCATACACAGCTTGGAGCTGAAGGTCAGTGGTCATCTTTTTCCCTGAGGGATGAATCCCAAGTCCCTTCAACTCCTGTGCGGACAGTGAAACTGGGTCACTCTCACAAAGACTCCGCAAGCTCTGCAGACGTACTTTGTGTGTCACCCCAAGTCAAAGAAGGACCCTAGGAGAAACGACATCCCTGACGTATTACGCTGGGCGATTTCAACAGCTTCAAGACACAGTGTCCGACCTCCAGCTATCGTTCTCTGAACTGCAGAGTTCTGTGTCGGGGCAAATTGAAGACGCCAAGGTGTGTGCGAAAAATGAACTAAAAACACATCTTGCTTCCAACACTGAGTAGACATACTCAAACTGAGAGAATCACTTCACGCTCAAAACTCGAATTGGAAATGTCTTTTCTGATTTGCTCAAAAACTGATTTGAAAAAACTAAAAACTGGATTACGTGATGCTAGCAAACAGTGTGGTGAAGGGAATGTTCAAAGTAGCACGGTTTCCACCACCTCCCGCACCACCACATCACGAACATTCAAACATGAATCTGTACAAACTTTTCTGGCCCCACAGGAAATATTACAGAACCGTGCTGCCCCCAGTGACGATACTCCGGATCAACCATCTCAGCCCCAGGGACAGCCAGACCACCAGGGTCCCTCGCAAAAGCACAGCTACTCCACCCAGACATCTGAGCCATCAAGTTATATTATTAAGGAAAGGGAGATTATATCTGAACCCCTAGACAACAGTATGCACACAAAGCCAAACTCTAGTGTTACTTCAAATCAGCCAGAAGCAAATGATAGAAAATATAAACAGCAAACAACGTGTGCAGGGCATTCTGTCAATACGTTCAGTATCTGAGAGAGAACTTCGGTTCTACTTATTGGCGACTATGTCATTAGAAACATTGACCTACGCAGAATAGCATCAAGACAAGACATTGTATCCAAAATTTGTGTCTCAGGTATGTCTACTAGCGATTTGGTTTACTGGCTACATAATCACAACGTTTTTCCAGATCTCAAAGTGTTGATCGTCCATGTAAGTGTCAATGACTGTAGGACTACCGGAGAGAAGTCTCTAAAGAAACTTGGTGAGATTTCATTCATCTAGCCACTCAGGTTTTTTCCAAATGCCAAAGTAGTCCTTAGTTCCATAATACCAGCTAGAGGCAAACACCACCACAATACCATTATTTTACCATCAAATCTCAATATGCAAACAGCTTGTGAAATGCTGAAAGCTGACTTTATTGACAACTACGCGACATTCACAACCACTGCAGAAAAACCTAAACTTGTCCTGTACAGAAATCTTATTCACCCCAGCGAAGCAGGTACAGCGAAACTGGCAGTTAATTTCAAGCAGATCTTTCGCTCTCAACGTGATTTTAATTTCAGACGGAAAGTACCTGTGCATTCTCAGTTCAACTCCACCAGCTCCAACCGTTCTGTAAAAATAACATGTATTCCTCTCAGAATCAACAGAACAGTTCCCCCCGGTTTACAGCCAGCAAAGCAATGCACCATCTGCCGATTATCCGCCAATAGAGTCCATGAATCATTATCCAACTCTTTTTCATAGAGACAACCCACTGCCACAACAAACTTCAAGCGCATCTGATCGTGCCCCCCCGACCCTTCGACCTCCTCCCTTTCCCCCCTCTTCCCTGTATAACAGCGGTCAGACAATTCATGTTCCGCCGCCCTTTTCCCCCTAGTCAGGCAATGAACCCTGTTTGCTCCGGTTCCCAATGGAAGGTTTTATGACCTAGTGGGCAATATCATAATAATGTGCCTATGACACAAACACCACCCACTATGCCATATAATCAATTTCTGTTCAATTTGATGGCATACATGAACACAGTCAACAAATGCAACCGCACCACCTTGCTAGTTGAGTGTGTGTGTGTGTGTGTGTGTGTGTGTGTGTGTGTGTGTGTGTGTGTGTGTGTGTGTGTGTGTGTGCGAGCGTGTATGTGTATGCGCGCGCGCGCGCGCGCGCGTGTATGTGTGTGTGTGTGTGTGTGCGCGCGCGCGCGCGCGCGCGTGTGTGTGTGTGTGTGCTATTACCTGAGTGTTGCACCTGCCGGCTTTGATGGAAGTCACTGCACTGTTATTACAAAATAATTAATACTTGATTCTGATTGTATGCATATGTCATTCTTGTCTCCTTGTTTTATTCGCATTTTCGATCTATCATTTTCATCAATCTTTGCTTTTCGTTCTTTTGGCCGTAAAGATTGATTTTGTAGCCTACAAACCTGTTAACAGTGTGTTCTTGATAAAACGTTTCATGTTATTTTCCTTGATGTACGTTGTTAATTTGTCTCATATTGATAAAAGTTAATAGACATAATCTGTCTTGGTTTTTTCATTCAACAGTTTACCGTTTGTGGCTATATTGTGTATATTTAACTACCCATCACTTTGTAATAAGAAGTACTTTGTGCATAGGCCTGTGGTTTGTATAATGAATGTTAAAGTGGTAATATGATGACTTCTACGTTAAATACATGGCCCTCACACGAGGGGGCTTCGTGTTGGATATCTAAATATTAACAGTGCCAGAAATAAGACCGATGATATTGCTACAATTTTACACAACAATGGGAATAACTTTCATGTTTTTTGCATAGCTGAATCCAGATTAACGGATATGATACCAGATTCCGATATGTACATGCCGAATTATGACACAATCCGACTTGATCCATTTGCACCAAAATCAACAGGATTACTTTTATATTGTGCAAATTCAGTAAGATTTAAAAGACTGTCACATTTAGAGAATTATGGCATTGAATCTGTTTGGATAGAAATAAGTCTTAAACATTGTAAACCGATTATTATAGGATTTCTATACAGAAACCCAGCCGAAAAAACTGACTGGTATGATAAGTTTAATTTGATGATGGATTCTGCTATCTTAGCATCCAAAGAATTGATTGTTTTTGGTGACTTTAATATTGATTGACAATACCAGGAACAAAATGGAGTCGCAGTTATTCAATGTATGGATTAGAACAAATCATCGATCGACCAACACGCATTACTGAACACTCGGAACCTTAATTGATCATGTTTACGTCACCTCAAGAGCAAATATTGTGGAAGTATGTTCTGTTCAAATCGGATGCAGTGATCATTCATCTGTTTGTTTTACATGGATGAAGAAAGGTGTAAAAATTCCTAAGCTGGGACATAAGGAAATCTTTTACAGATCTTTCACACATTTTGACAAAAATGCATTTCTTGATGATTTACTTTCCTCGGGCTTAGATTATGTTTACCAGATAAGAAACCCTGATGAAGCAGTCAATTACTGGGTATATATTTTCAGTTCAATATATGAAAAACATGCTCCCTTTGTTAGAAAACGAGTAAAACATACTATGAAACCCCCGTGGTTGACGAAGGAAATAGACAATGATATACATAAAAGAGATCATTTACTCAAGTCAAAGGACAAAGAAAAATTTAGAAAACAAAGAAACAAAGTGAATTCCATGAAACGAAAAGCGAAAAAAAAAAATATTTTCAAGATTTGTTATTCTCTTCTCAGAATTCAAATCGATCTGGAAGGCTATTAATCTTTTAACTAATGGTAAATCGAACTCCAAAGTTAAGAATCCAATAAAGGATATTTCACCGGAAGATTTGAACTTTCATTTTGCAAATGTTGCTAAGGAGATAATAGTAAATGATAATACAAATCAAAATGATTTACGTGAACTAAAGCAATATTGCTGTTCTAAAAACATCTCTCACTTTCACTATACCGTCAATTTCAGTAAATGAAGTGTGTTATGGGCTAATGTGTCTAAAACAATCTGGAACAAGAGGTTTAGATGGAATTGATGGAAGGATACTGAAAATTGCCTCATCTGCTATCGCTGATACACTCACCTATATTTACAACTTGTGCATTGATAAAAACCAATTTCCTCTTATCTTCAAACAAGCCAAAGTCATACCTTTGTACAAAAATGGTGATTCCACCAATCCGTCTAACTATAGACCTATCTCAATATTACCCATTTTGTCAAAACCACTTGAAAGACATATTCAAAGACAATTATATTCTCTCTTTAAGCATTATGATTTGATTCATGAAAATCAGTCAGGCTTTAGAGAAAATCACTCCTGCCATACGTCTCTTATACAGCTTACTGATTATTGCCTGTCAAAATATAATAATAACGAATTTACTGGAATCCTTTTTGTCGACTTTGCTAAAGCCTTTGATGTTATAAACCATTCCCTTCTCATGAAAAAACTTGCACACTATAACCTATCGAACCAGGCCATAGACTTCATTAGATCTTTTCTTACTGATCGTCAACAACTTGTTGAAATTTGTAGCAGACGGTCAGAATTACTCAATTTGGAATTTGGTGTTCCACAGGGATCAGTATTAGGACCTCTCCTATTCTCTATTACATAAATGATTTGCCTTTATACATAGACTGTGATTGTGAAATGTTTGCTGATGACACTTCATTACAGTTTAGCAGTGATAATCCTATGATTTTAGTAAATAACCTTCAGAACAACATCGACAGATTGATTAAATGGACAGAAATGAACCACATGTCCCTGAATGCAAATAAAACGAAATGTATGTATGTGACTACACGGCAAAAAAGGCAGAAAATGAGGTCCCCGTTCACAGCGCTATATGTCAATGACCAAAGGATTGAGGAGGTAACATCTCATAAAGTACTAGGGGCTATCATTGATAATGATTTAACGTGGTACGACCATATTACTGACCTTGGAAAACGTCTTTCAAAAAGGATTTATCAATTATCAAAAATAAAACATTTTCTGAATCTCCAGTCAAGGAAATTATTTTTTCATGCACATATTTTATCTCTCATTGATTATGCGTCTACGTTATGGGATAATTCTAGTGAAACAAATTTGAAACAAATCAATCGTTTACATAAGAGAGCTATAAAGTTGGTGCAATTAAAATCTAATTCCTTGACAGGTGATGACTATAAAAAGTTAGATATTCTTCCATTCAAAGAGAGACTCTTTTTTAATAAATGTTTATGCATGTATAAAGTAGTTAAGGGAATAGCTCCAAAGAAAATTATCCGAAACTTTGCAAATAATGAAAATAGACATGTTCACAAACTTTCGTTTCCTAGACCCCGTAACAATCTTTACAAATCTAGCTTCATATATTCTGGAGGAACGGCATGGAACAATTTATATCTTCTTCTTTAAAAACATGTCCTTCTAAACTACTGTTTAAAAAAGCACTGAAAAAATATTTGATGGACAAATCATAAAGTAATTTATGATTATTTATTGTTGCAGATTCTCTTCTCAAATGTCTTTATTGCCATGCCTGATATGTTGTCCATTGTCCGTCAAAATATTGATTAATGGTTGTTAATTGTTTCATTGTTTTCATTCATTGTATATTTCTGATTTCTACATTTGCATTGCTTCGCGTTTCTGTTTTTTCACTATTGTAATTGATATTTATGCTTTTTTTTTGTGAGGGCAGGATGAAAAAACCAGTTGTGCAGCGTCAGAAAGTTAGCATGCAACGAAATTTGTTTCGCGTAACATGTCACCGTGTCATTTTTCTATTATTCTGGCAACAACGTAATATTAATGGTACAATATCGAAGTGTTTGAAGCGATCTATTTCTACTCTTCTGCAGTTTTATTTGTTTAATTCACCGAAAGTGATAGGCCTGTATAGTTTAACTCGATTATGTTCAACAAGATATGGCTATATTTGGCCCATAGTAGCTCTTTATCTAGTAGCAAAGTTGTTTGTGACTGCTGTTCCTTATGTCATTGCGCAACAATAGTGTAACAGTGTAATATTATCATGCAATATGTCTTTTATTAGACTATAGAAGATTTAATTGTAAGTGATCAGATTTTAAAAGAAAATGTTAATTTTGTAACGTTGAAAATTTTGCTGTAAACGTTATTGACAAATTCACGGCCATTACCAGTTATTGACATGCTCTTGCAGCGGATGGCCAGAAAGGGCTGCTGACTATCAATTATTCTGAAAATATGGTCTTGCTAGCGCTTGTCATTGCTGAGAAAAAGTTATCACACACACACACACACACACACACACACACACACACACACACACACACACACACACATTATATAGAATAGAATCACATAGTGCATATATAAATATGACAAAAAAAAAAAAAAAAAAACGAAAACAAAAAAGCCGTGAAGTAAATTGGCGAAGGCCACTGCTTTATGCCAAGTGAAGGCTTAAAAATAAAGGTAAGGGTGAAGACCAGACCATGTCTGAAGAATGAAGAAGCCTGGATCTTGCATCCAGTCTTTATCTCACATGCTTCCTTTATAACATGTGCTGAGAGCTTTGATCAGATAAGGAAGACAAAGGTCACACGATAATATGTATGTCTCTATGCCAATGATGATTATCCATTCTTATGGGTAATGGGTACTTTGGTTAAAGTATTGGATGCAACAGGGTTGAACCTCAGACAATAATAAGCTGACATGTTGATAACATGAGATATTAACATGCTGAGATCTCATAAACTGATACATAGAAATCTAAGGTGGATGGCTGACGTATTGATTTTTTTTTAAGTGAAAAAAACTTTTAGCTTAATGGGTTGCGATAACATTCTAATGGTATTAAGAGTCTGTGGGACGTGAATGAATGTAAAATAAACGGACAGAAACATTTCGAGAAAACATTTTTTACGAACAATCCTGGAAACAAGACAGCATGGATACTGGTCAAGGACGCAATGGGGTTACAAGCACGGAGACCCTAAACCACCACCATCAGTGCAGCACGCATGTGGAGAGTCTGTTCACTTTTCTTGTAGGGTAGATTAGCCATTTTTGGAAATCGCAGCTTTCATTTCCATTCTAACCTGTACCTGTCATTCAGAAAGCAGGGCAACAAGGGCAACAGGGGCGCTAAATGAGTTTCGGTTGGATTGAAATGTGGCTTATGTCCCATTTTAGGATGAATCTCCTCAGAAGTATCCATGACCTCCTAACTTTGGATGCAAACCTGGCAAAATCAGACGATCCTACAAGTGCACTCTCCTAATGCAATTAAACAGAGGAACGTGTACTGGGCTATGCAGAGAGGGTGTTAACATAAGTAAAGCACCTAACTTGACGCAAGCAAGTAAAACAAAAGACATATTAGACGCGGTAAAAGTCTATGAAATGGATGCGCTCGTAAGAAAGGACTGAATGGTAAACAAAGAAGCTACACTGAGCGACATTGTAGGCTCAGACTGAAACGGATATCAGTATTACTGAAACAAACTAAAATGAAAGCAAACACACAAAAACAAGGTGCAAAATAATGCTCCATTTGATACTTGATACGAAATACAAGAAAACTTTCACTTCTTCCCCAGATGACAGTCAGCATCTAAGAGTATTACTGACGCCAGCATCTGAAGAGTATTAGTGACGTCTGATGTTTGTAACGTCTGAAGAAAACATATATTTTGAAAATGTACCTGTCTATCAAGCCACGCCCTACTTTATGCTTTGTTCGTACCTGTTCGCTTTTATTACATACGCAACCTTCAGGTGCTCTTTTGGAGAAGAGCGACCCAAGCTGAGGGCAACAGTCGGAAATCTAGACCATTGAGAGAAGGAGGATAACACCCAGCAGAAGAAAATAATGAATGATGGAGAACATTTATCAAACACAAATAGTGTGAAATATCTGACGAAGAGCTCATTTTTTTTTTTTCTTTTTCTGATGATAAGATCCAATATTTTCTTCAGATAATGAAATTGTCCTCAGAAACCTGATACTTCGATGAAAAAAGTGAAAGTAAATAAAATAATGAATGATGGAGGACATTTATCAAACACAAGTAGTGTGAAATATCTGACGAAGAGCTCATTTTTTTTTTTTTTCTTTTTCTGATGATAAGATGCAATATTTTCTTCAGATAATGAAATTGTCCTCAGAAACCTGATACTTCAATGAAAAAAGTGAAAGTAAATAAAACAAAGAAACAAACAAATGGTGGGAACTGAATTATTGTAGCTCAGATAAGCATAGAAGAAAATGGTGAATGAAAAAAAAATGGCATTGAAGATCAGGTGGATTTAAACGACGAAAGCTTGAATCCGAAACTTCCTTTTCTCTCTCTTTACACAAAATGTCTTCTGACACATATCAAAGGCCACACCATTTGCCCCATTCGGTTAGCGTCTTCGATGTTATGAGTTATCTGAGCTTTGTGGCATCTTAGCTTTCGAGTGACTAGCGAAAGTGTACAGTAACTTCTCCCCATAATGAAATAAATACACGCCCATAACACCGAGCGAATACTGTTCACAATAACTAATCACCAAGCAGAACTGCCAACACAGAGCATACAAAGTAGTTTGCACTGGGTGCCCTGTGTTGGAGTTTCTGTTAGTCGACTTGGTGTTGTAAGCAGCATTCGTATGGAGTTATGGGCGTGTAGTTATTTCATCATGTGAGGTTCTGTTTGCTCTGTGATGGCATTCTGCTGGGCGGTTTGCTGTCGTAAGCAACATCTTTTTGGACTTTGGGTTTGTAGCTATTTTATCATGTGAAGAGGAAATATCCTGCATGTTCGCTGTTTACTGTTCACTATTCCCCGCTTCATTTAGGATTTCCGTTCTTACCTTCCCTGGTCCACATTTGCTGGAGGTGTAGGGGCATTGGACCTCATCTTCGTGCTCTGCACACTGAGAAAACAAATCACAAGGAAAGTGCTCAAACAGGTCAGGCCACACTACCGCTGAACAGTTCCAGACACGCAATCCTGAAACTCGACGAGGTTTCAGGTTTTCTGGGTGGAAAGAAAAGCGAAGCTTAAATCGAACACACCGTGAAAAAAAACCATACACTGTTGGTAACATACAAAGACAAATGCGGCTCGCTGTTTACTCCATGACCAAAATCATCAGGGAACAGAAATAAAGGGGAACGGTAGTTCTTGAGAAATGTTAAAAATTTCTGTCTGGAGCCACACTTGCCACTAAAGGCGGTTATGTTGCGCACAGTCTGCCATGTAATCGTGGTCACGAAGATGATGTGGTGTTTTGGTCTGGTCAGAGTGACACAGCTCCTCATTGCCGCTGGACATGGCATGGCTCCATCCAATCCTGGTGTTTGTACATACCCTGCACACCACACAAAAGTCCTGGTGACTGTATATAACCTGCACACCACACAACAGTCCTGGTGACTGTATATACCCTGCACACCACACAACAGTCCTGGTGACTGTATATACCCTGCACACCACACAACAGTCCTGGTGACTGTATATACCCTGCACACTACACAATGGTCCTGGTGTTTGTATACCCTGCACACACACACAACAGTCATGGTGACTGTATATACCCTGCACACTAATCAACGGTCCTGGTGACTGCATATACACTGCACACCAAACAAATTCCTGCTTAGTGTGTATATATGCTTCTCTCCAAATAACAGACCTGGTGAGTATATATATATATATATATATATATATATATATATAACAATATATATATATATATATACAATTATTAACAAAGCTTGCTCTTATGTCTTAGATTGAAAAAAAGGGAGGGGGGGATAAGCATTCATATCTGCAGAGAGCAAAACAAGGTACATTTTCTTGTGAAAAGTAGATAACATAAAAAGATAACCTCTCAAGACACCAGTGCTGAGGGCCAGTTCTTGGAATGAATCCACGAGGGACTTAATCATAATAGACCAATAAATTCCAAGGATAAGTAACCGAACACCGTTCCAGCAACTTACAGAGCAGCTTGGTGTTCCAATGACTGCAAGAAATGTTCAATTATAAACAAAGCTTGCTCTTATGTCTTAGATTCAAGAAATAGGGGGAGATAAGCTTTCATATCTGCAGTGGTAGTTAATTCTGCCTAACTAGCAGTATGTGCTTGAGAGGGTGAATGGGGAATAATAAATGCTTCTCAAAATGAGCCTTCAGCAAGCTTATAGTTTCCAAAGTGGTGACAATCTCCAATGGGGAGGAAAACTCACTAACATATAACTCCTGATCAGATACCGGTATTTCGAAACCTGATTTTTTCTCCCCAGTGACGCAGAAAGTGGTAACTTGACTCCTTTACCTTTTCGGTTTTAAGAAGAATGCTATCCCAGAAAAAGGCTGGTGTGCAATACCGTAGTATGTTTGCTGAGTTAAAACAACCAACCAACCAACCAACCAACCAACCAAAGGTGCCATCTAAGAAACACTGAAAATCATGAAATAGCAAAACAAACTATATTTTCTTGTGAAAAGTAGAAAATGTAAAAAGATAACCTCTTAAGACACAAGTGTTGAGGGCCAGTTCTTGGAATGAATCCACAAGGGACTAAAGCGACAAGAAGAGACAACTTGTGAGACGACATGTAACAAACTGAATCCCAAAATTCACTCGCTTCCACATTAATTACCTTGTGCTTAAGGCAGCTTATTTCGCACTGAAGTGCTTCCAGGCAGACCTCGATAGAAAACATGTGCGCCTGCTGATTGGTAATTCTTCTGTAACCTGTCATAATTCACAGGTTACTAAGGTTTTAAGCGATTTTAGTATGTTTTAAAAAAAAAGCTTTCATGAGCAGTGACTGTATTATTTTGAGGTAAAGACATTTACTGCTTTCCCCCTAGTATTGTTTGTTCTATATGTCTGGTTGTTTGGCTGATTTTAGTATTAAGACACATTTTATTTCCTATTTGTCCATTTCCTGTTGCCTGGCCTCTTCCTGCAAATGTGTTGAGCCACCAGACAGACAGGTTGTGGAAACGGTCTGCATAGCTTGGGGATGCTAATCCAGGCTAATTACTCTTAAGTATTGAAGTTATGCTTCTATAAGATACCAACTGATTCTTTTCCTTTAGAATTGCAGTATATTTTCTATGCTGTCAGCTGGATGGCATTGATTTTTGGTGGATTTTTCTATAAGAATTGCACTTGGCTTTAGCTGTTTTATTTTCAGTTGCTAGAATTTTAGGCCCACATGTTGAATTGAATTTAAACCTAACTGTATTATTCAAAGATGAGTTCAGGTTATTATTCACTGTTGCTTTAGAATGTGGTTGACACCACATTGTTTCAGACACATTTTTGAGAGATTGTGTTTTTTAGACCACATGGTCCTAAATAATTCTCATTGAGATTGTGTTTTAGACCACATGGTCCTAAATAAGTCTCATTTCCCCTTGTCTTTGGCAGAAAATGTTATGGCACCACCACATGGTCCTAGACATAATTTTGTAATAATGGAGTCTTGGCCACATGGTACCAAATGTATGTTACCTTTTTGTTCCTTGCAGTAAAATAGTGTTGCTACATCACATGGTTTTAGTGGAGGAAAGGTCTGCATCACATGGTTCTTTGTGGTTTAATCATGGCACATGTGTTAAGTTTGGAGGAGTTTTCCTTCAGTTTTCGAGGATGTTTTTAGTTTTTGCCTTCTCAGTTGGAAAGAAAAAAATACCTGCTTTTAAGGATTACTGTTATCCTTAAAATTATTTTATTAGTGTCAATTTAGAGACTAATTTTAATCACAATGGCTATGGTAGTATGAAACTGGTTTTATGGGGACATCTGTTGGAATCTGGGAGAGGAATGATTGGTCTGGCTTGCTGCCTACTGGTTCAGCTGGATGACTGATAAAGGATGTAAACAGATTTGCCTCCATGGTCAGGCGGCCGATTGATAGCAAAGAGCTTTCAGTGTATTGGTATGCAACTCACTGTATTCAGTTTGACATTGGGTCGAATCAAAGTGTGTTTGGCATTACCATAACCAGGGTCAAGTGGATTTGAACTTGATAAGATCACTACTACTTTATTAGTGACACATTGTCCTCGTTGTGCGTTTCCCAGTTGAGATGTTTGCTGAAAGTCTTTGATGGCTTTTGGTTTGGTCATCGTTATTATTTGCACTAGCTACATTCTTTGATGTAAAGAAAGCATACGACCGTATTTGGCATGCTCGATTATTGTATAAACTGAAAAATATTGGTATTTCTGGGAATATGTATGATTATATAAAAAAAAACTTTCTAGAAGGAAGAAATATATGTACCGAATTGGAAAAATATATTCATCAGTCAGGAAAATAGATAAGGGCATTCTTCAGGGTTCTGTTACTGCACCTTTATTATTTATGATCCTTTTACATGATCTCCCAAAGGCATTGTCAAAAACCACCAATGTAGTGCAGTATGCAGATGATATTGCCATTTGGATTAATATTTCATTAAGGAAGCACTCGAATAAAAGGGCAGTAAAATTTGTACAGAAAATGTGTCAAGGAGAATTGGACAGATTGTCTGCTTACATGAAAGAGAACGGTCTTGAATTATCTGGTGAGAAAAACTTGTTTAATGCTTTTTAATAATGGCGAAAACCCAAAGGCTTCTGCCCAACCTTATTCTTGACGACAATGTTCTGCAATATAAGCAAACAGTCAAGTTCTTAGGAGTGTTTTTAACACCAAGCTGAACTGGAAAAAGCATATTGGAAATTTGATAAATAAAGCTAGGAAAGGATTAAATTTGCTCAAAATTTTATGTTGTCAACCAAGACTGTACCGCACTTTTACATTTATATACATCGTTAATCCGATCAAAATTAATATATGGACAGGAAGTATACTTCTCTGCATCTAACTACCTTTTAAAGAAACTGCAAAGCTTAGATAGTAAAGCTTTAAAATTACTTTTGGGTGTTCCAGTGCACACAACACAATGAAATGCTATAAGGAGACAAACATTTTACCTCTTAATGAGCAACGAATGTTGGATGTGTCCAAGTACGTTGTAAGAGGCCTATCTGTAAAAAAAAACACTCTGTTACTGATGAAATTCTTATGGATTCCAACAAGGAATACCCCAAAAGGTCTAAAAATATATCATACATAGAGCCAATTAGAAATTTCACTTGTGAGCTTATGTCAGAATGTAGTATTGATATTGATGCAATTTCGGAGATTCCTATTGTTCCTCAAATCCCCCATGGGAGCATCTCAACGCAAAATTGATGATGAATATGCTACTTTGAAGAAAAGATGACAATGTAAATATTCTAGTAAATGAAGTTCGAGAACATCTCGAAAAGACTTATCCAAATCATTTAAAAATATTTACAGATGGTTCAATAAATGAAACGTCTGACAGTGGTGCTGGATTCACTATACCATCCTTAAATGTGCAAAAGTCTTTCTATCTAGGCAGATAATTTTCAATTTATACATCAGAGCTATATTCAATTATGAAAACTCTGAATTATATCTTATATGACACGCCAGTATCATTTTATAGTGTGCTATTTTGTGTTGATTCAAAGTCAGTTTTACAATCATTAAAGCACTGGAACTCTAAAATTAGAGCCGATATTCTTTTTTGAAATTAAGCATCTATTACATTGTTACTTTCCCGAGGTATAGCAGTTGATTTTTGCTGGGTTCCTTCACATTGTGGCTTAAAGGGAATGAATTAGCAGACAAATTGGCAAAGCAGGGAGCTTGTACAATTTCTGAAACACCCTTCAACAAAGTCGTAAATTTTTTCTCCGCATGAATTGATCCAGCGATTGAAAAGAATATGCGGAAGAAACATCTTAATGAGAAATTATTCGTTGCCATCACATCCAAGGTATCTAGCCAGATTAATTCATAAATTACGGTTACATACATGGAATACAAAATATTCACGAGATATAGCGTGTATATATCAGGAGAATATCTCAATTCGTCATCTTTTATTTGAATGCCCTATACTAACCCAGCTTATAAGGAGAAGAACATTTATATAAATAATTATGACAATGTTGATAGTGTGGTAAATAACCCTTGCTTTTTTTTTTATATTGCTTTGGTTATTGCTCAGTCCCCAGTTGCAAAACTATTGTGAAAAAAGACATTTGAGATATGTGTGTTAATAGTGATTTTTTTTTTCTGGGGTGGGGATGGGGGAAGGTGCTGATAGTACAATGGAATGTGTATTGCAGTTTAAAGGTCTAAGATCATCTTGTGATGAAAAGACGTTGAATAAAACTACTGAACTGAACTGAACTGAACTGTTATTATTTGTGTTTTTTTTCGCACACAGTCATGTACAGATTTTTATGTTTTGTATTCTTTTGCTGTGCCCCCTTTTGTGTTTTCATCTCCTTTTTCCTCTCTCTGTCACAACCCAAAAAGTTCTTTGTCAATAACTATCTGAAGGTTGAATCAGTCCATGTTTAGAGTTAATATTGTTGGTGTTTGGATTTCTGCCTATTTACAGTATTAATAAAAATTGGAGGTGTAATCGCACAGTCTTTGAGTTATTTGTGGTCTGGGTCCGTGCGTTAGGAACCTGGTGTACTCTACAGCAGTAGCCTGTATTAACAACATGGACACAGCCACTCTGACAGCTGTAATTAGATGTCAGCCACTATCTGGCAGTGGGCTGTGGATAGAAATGTATGGCTGAGTGCATACCACATCCCAGGGAAAGACAATACAGCTGCGGATGAAGAATCAAGGAAAATTAATGTAGATGCAGAGAGGAAAGTGGACAGTACTGTGTTGACAGATGCGGATTTCCTTTGAAACTGATTTGTTTGCTTCCAGAATAAATAAACAGCATCACTGTTATGTCTCTTATAGAGCCGACCCAGAGGCACATGCAGTTGGTGCTTTCTCCTTAAATTGGGGAAAACTGCAATGGTATGCTTTTCCTCCTGTCAGTCTGCTGCCCAGTGTTTTACAGAAGATATGGAAGGAGAGAGCGACATGCCTGCTCATTCTCACCTTGTGGCCCACACAGGTCTGTTGGCCGGTTGTGCAGAAAATGCTGACCCAAGAACCAGTCCGTCTACCCTCCACACCTGCCCTGCTCACACTGCCCAACCACCTGGGTCGCACTCAACGCCTGTTTCCAAAGCTACAACTTCTGGCATGCAGTGTATCAGGAGCACGTTTGAACTGGAAGGATTCTCCCCTGATGCAGTAGATCTTCTCATGAGCTCCTGGAGGCCTACCATCAAAAGGTTGTACAATACATAAATTAGTAGGTGGATGGAATATGCCTAAAAAAAAGACATGGCAGTGAGATCACCGCCACAGGTTGCAATTTTTTTAGCTTTCACGTTTCACCGGGGGCAAGCTATAGTGCTATAAATACGGCAAGAAGTGCATTATCAGTTCTTCTGCCGCCATTGTAAGGTGTATTTGTAGGTAATTTACCAGAAATTTGCAGACTTGTCAAGGGGTTTTTGAGGAAAGACTTGCACTGCCAAGGTACAGACACACCTGGGATGTTAGTCTAGTGTTGAATCACACGTGCCTCAGATGATAGATACTTTGGATTTGAAACAACTGACATTGAAAACAGTAACTCTAATGACACTTTTTACTGGGCAAAGAGCCATGTTCTTCATCTACTGAAAATTACAGATGTGTATGTCAGTGAAAGGAAGCGTATTTTACTGTTTTCTAGTAAACACAAAAACACTAAGTCAGGCAGCCACGCAGAACCAGCAGAAATTCTAGCTTATTCGCAAAACACCAAATTATGCTTAGTGACGCACATATGACGGTATCCGAAGAAAACTGAAGCGCTCAGGAAAGGGCCAGAACTATTTATTGCCATCCATAGACCACATGCTCCCACTTCCAGAAACACGTTTTTTCTCGGTGGCCAAACAAGTGCTGGCTGCGGCAGGAGTGGACACAGACGCATATGGCGCACACACAACGCGTGTCGCGAGTTATTCGGCTGCTGCAAGTGAAGGTGTGAGCCTTGCCACCATCCTCAAAGCGGCTGGATGGTCGGCAGAAAATACCTTCACCAAGCTTTTTAAAAAAAAAAAAAAAAAAAAAAAAAGCGGTGCTGACTAAACCTAATTTTGGACAGGCAGTATTGGACGAGTTTGTTAAGAAGTCGTGACTTCTGTACAGTGTGTACTTGGCAAATTTCAGACTTCCCGGTCAATGTGTTTACAAATGTTCTGCATTTAATTGCATGTGAATGCAAACCAGTAGGCACTGCAGTTAGAACATGTTCCAAGTTTGTGTTCAACATGTTATGTTTGGTGATATTCACCTGTACTGAATCAGGTTAAATGGACGTACATCTGCAACTGGTTTTTGCAATTATGTGAAATGCTGCGAGGTCACTAGATGCTGTAAAATTTCACGCGACTCCGTATG
>JADBJO010014759.1:0-20000 GCA_016801955.1 Conus betulinus
TTTCAATAGAAAACCCAGCGCTCCTCGTTATCCACTACGAACTTCTGACATTAGCAATGTGGGTCGGGGTGATCTATACCTTCCTTTTGTGTGATTCCAGCCAGTATAGAAGTGTGTTGTCTAGAGCAAACACCTTGCATAGTTTCTGATCATTTGTCATCTTGGAGACGGTCTAACGCGACGGTTCGTCATTCAACTTTGAGATGCCCACATTTACTGTAAGGACCAGCTCACCAACCGCTGTCCTATCACCATGGTATGTGACGTTCCACTGACTGTCAGAGTGACAGTGATGAGTCTTTCTGTTTAAACTCTGTTGGGAACAACGGGTTTTCATGTACGAATGGACAGTGTCTGCACTACGACAAAGATGTGTGATCAATTAAACACTGCAGGGATGATTCGGATGAAACTAACTGTCGATTTATCAAACCTTTTACTACTGAAAGGCCATTCTTTCCGTCGCCACAGCTCTTATCAATTTTGATGGCAGATGTATTTCATTTCAGTCCAAATGAATTCTTAATGACTCTTGTCCAGACAGCCATTATCGCTGCCCAGGTGACTTCATGCCTGCCTGCCTGTTTACAACACTCGATGCAACGGAATGCACGACTGTATTGACCACCAGGACGAAGAAGGCTGTGAAGACATGACATGTCCAGGAATTCCTCGTTTCAGGGCCTGCACAGTGTGTTTACATGCAGAGCAAATCTGTGAGTGGCTGGCCTCACTGTCCAAGTACGACTATGAATTGTTTTGTCACTTGACTGCCCCCGTGGACTGTCTGTGTCAAGGTCCACTCAATTTCTGTGTCCTCAGCCTTTCTTCTCTGCCTCACTATTCCCTCTGCTCTTCGTTCTGCGGGTTGGAGGCCCACAGCTCTGGCATGACGCTTGTCTTATGTGTTCCAACAATACTATCTCATTCCCCGTCTTGCCCAGTGCCTTTGACTATCGTGCCTTGCTAAGCATGGCGCAGTTTAAATTCCTTGACCTCAGTGTCAATAACTGTGTTATGTCAACATGACCTCTTCATCGGCTTCCAAAAGTGTTTCAAGCATCTGTCCCTGGCCAACAACCCTCTCATCTCACTCCACACTGATCTCTCTGAGTTGATCAAACCCTTGCTTGACGGACCATGTTAGATTTGTCTATGACATCCTTCACAGTGTTTGCTCGGAAGCATTCCTCGTTGTTCCCTTCCCCCATATACATACGCTGATTTGAATTAAATATCTCTGTCCCCAACTATCAGTTCTGAATGGATTCCACTTTCATGCCAGCCAGCGCTTACTGACTGTACCTGGATGGCCGTTCCTGTGGCAATCTTTCCATTCACGTTTGCAGGACCTTTCCCTACTTCCAACGTCGTGTCTATCAGAAGCTAGTAAGACTGTTGCTTCATCCTATCTTCCAAATACATTGATGGACACGACTTGTCATGCGCCCTACGGACGAAATTCAATCGTGTAAAATTTATTTCAATCATTGCCATATCGAGGAATTTTATGGCTGGAGACTGTCTGTCCATTTTGGGGAATGTTTCTGTTTCTGTGCCTCGTTGCGTTTGTGAACGTATAAAACTCAGTGGCGTTTTTGTATTTGTCACTATTCCTTAACATTGCTGATTTTCTTATGGTGGTCTACGTTGCACAGATTGCAATTGCTGTGAACCGTTTCGTGGCAGATATCTACCATGCATTTTGACATATGGTAACACGCTCAAGCCTGTAAAGTAGCTGGATTTTCTGTCTCTTCTGCTGTTTTTTCCAGTGAGAACGTCAGCTTTTAATTATCTGTTTGGGATTACACTATAAACCGTGTTGTTGTCCGTTCACCGTTCCATTTAGTACTTTAACGATTTTGGCAAACACATCCGACTGCACATGGCGTGCCTGACATCTAGATACGCTGATGACAGGATAGGCTGCCCTGGATATCCTATGACTGCCAGTGACAGCACATCATGAAAATTTCTACAGCCAGTACAGTCATTTTGTATTTACCTTGCCAAGTACACGGCGAGAGTTTTCCTCCCGGGAAAGAGTTTAAATAAAAAAAAAGTTCTTAATACCATCATAATTGAATCGTCCTTCACAATTTTTCCGCCTCCTGTATTTGTTCATGCAGGACAGGCTTTCATTACCGTATTCAGGGGATGCAAAGAAATTACCTTTGAAAGCACTTCCGACTACAAAAGTCACTGCTGACATGACCATACGCGCACGGAACGGTTAACTCTGTGTGCATCTAGTCGGATTTCCTTCTGTGACGGTCATCCCACTGCACTATGTGGGATAACATGGACATCGGTGGATCATCCCAGTATCCTGGTGGGGAAATCGAGTGAGCCCTCGTGCGGTATTGGTACATACCCATAAAACTCAGGCCATCAATCCCTATCTTGTATACGTTATGACAATCTTATGATGGAGAAAAGACGGAATCCAATAGCCAACTACGCTATCTAAAATAGTTACATTCTATCATGCGGATAAATATTGTTGTATATATCATAAAAGTCAGATTAATAATAACATAATTCATATGGCCCATGTTGAAAGCGTCTAATAGACCCTCCTTATTATTAAAAACCATGATTGAACAGCGCGGTGATAAGATATCATTACTTTTATTTGCCAAATACCAAACACATCCACCCATCCCAACACTCCCGAAACACTGGGAAATGCGATTATGTTATTCCCATAGTCGTTTCATATCGTATTCAATTACGTCATTCGCTCGCATTCTCTACATCTACTCGTCTCAACTCTCCAAAGATCTCTCCTCTCAAAAAAATAAATCATATCAATCCTCCATATCCTAACCTCACTCTCTCAATATCGCTCATCTCTCTCTCTCTCTACTCTTACCATTCTGCAAAAACCTCTGTAACCAGCGATCCCAGTTTACATTGCAGTCAAGAAGATCACAGGGGATAATTTGTTCCACTAAAAAGTGAATATTGAAAATATATACAGCAAACTAGATAACGAATGTAATAATACGACTTGTTTCATTTTCAAAACGTTTTCGTGGTTTGACCAGAGGAATGTCAACATATATCTTATACCTTATATACCCACGGACAATACCACTGGTCACTATCCCACACTGTGGTTTATATGGGTCTACATAATGCTACACTATGCTTGACTCAACACATACTTCCCATGAACTAAGTAAAATTTGGAATTTCCCTGATGTTATTTTCTATTACGCAATGCGCAGACTTAAACGCCATAACAGCACATTTGGGTCCAGACACTTACGTGATGAGGTAATGTTTATACTATTCTCAAGTCAAGAGGAATTTCGTGCTTACTTATAGAGTACACGGCATCTGACGACACTAGTAATTCAATAAGTAGGAAAATTGATATTGTCATATATATGAACAACGTTTTGAATATATGTACTATAAAATGGTGTGTGAGGTCCTGGACGACCGCGAGAGATCGATCATCACATACATCTCTGATACTGGACGTAGTTTCAGTTATTATTTTTTTCATGTCTCTGAATTATCTTTCTATGTATAAACGTATAGATCTCATCGACGCATTTTTTTCATGTCTTCTATTGTAATACGACCACACTGAGTCGGGACCTCTGAGTTGACCACTTTTCAGGAAATGCACCTTGGCACTTCACAAACTGTCGGCCTGTTGTGAATACGTCACAAAGGAGCCTCAGTACGTTGAGAAATTCAAATGAAATGATAACAATGCTCACATTTTCGTAAAAGTCTGATGAACCAACGATAATACTATGCAAAATACTGAAAAAAAAAGCTGTAAGTTTCATAGACGAAGAATATCCATGTCACTCTTGATGTATGTTAAATGATTGGTTGTATAGGAGAAAAACCGAATGTAGGAATAAGACAAAATAACAAGATAAACCCATGGTGTCTGCATAATCTCATTGAAGTTGATTCCAGAGACATGTAAATGGACGAAAACAACACAACGAGAAAATTATTTAGAGGGTTTCGCAAGCACCCTTGATATGACAGCTGCATGTACATTAAGTAATCACTGTAATGCTCGACGAGAATACAAACAATATGTTTAGCATAGTAAAGAAACAGCGCACATACACACACACACACACAGTCTCACGCACCACACCCAAGACACTCACATACTGGACAGATCGGTACTCCGATTGATTTCATTAACTCAGTTCTGAACAGAAGCAGCAATGTTTAGAAAAGACAACGTTTCATATTATTCCTGTCAGACACCTCAGATTCACATAACAATTCTATCGAAGTCGGGTACCAGCATTTTCAAGAATCGGTTGGAAAAAACGATGTTGTCAGTGAAGCAGACACAGATTAATTACTGAAACCAAGCACTTGTATTGTCTCATCTCAGAAGAGAGATGTAGTACGCACAAGCTATTCCTCCCGGCACCCCCCCCCCCCCCCCCCCCCCCCCCCCCCCTCCGGCTTAGGTTAATCATGACTGGTGTCAAATGTTTCTTGGAGCGTCCTGAAACACGAATCTAAATGTTTTCTATAAAAAATTGGGATGCACCTAAGTTACAGCCTTTGACGTAAGGGTACCCTCTGACACACCACTCGCTTGCGCCATTCAAATGTAACTTGAAAATAGCTCCTGTAAATGAACAAGAAATCAGCTTTTGTTTATACTAGTTTTATTCACTTACTTACAGTGTGCTGGTGGTAACATTGCTGGGTCTGTTCTCATTCATTGCGTGGGTACAGTAGTGGAGTCACTTTTATGTACCGTATTTTCACTGCATCGGCGGATAATGTCCACCTGCTGTCCACAAAACCAAAACGCCAAAGTCAACGGTTCTGCCTCTTGGTACAATGCCTCTTGGTACCTGACCTGGACCTGGACCAATGAGTAATGCATACTAAAGTCACAGTTTCACATTTCTCTTCCCTACCCCCCAAAATTCAAGATTTCGCCAAAAGACACCAAACGACCATGTTTGACAGCCTTTCAACGCCCCAATTGGTTGGCTTTGATGGGGAGTTTTTATGTCTTAATTGTCCAGAATGGTTTGTTGCTTACAAGTATAATATTTGTGTACTTCTCCCTGTAACAAAATGTCAGCATCACAAATCTTTCAACAAATATTATGTATAGCGCAACAACAACATAAAGTATGTCAGGGGTCAGGATAAGCACATTTCTTGGTCATTTTCAATTTCAATTCTATCAATGTAGTATTAAAAGTATGTACAAGTAACTTCAAGACCAGAGTAAGATCCTGGTGGGGGAATTTACGGCTATATTTTTATGGACACAGGAAATAAAAACAAGATGATTGCTTGTAGCCCTGTTCTTTCTCATTGTTTATAAACGAATCAGCTTTTAGAAAATTACAGCAAAAGAAAGACAACAGTGCAACAATTTTTACTGATTTAGATTGATAGTGTGCAAAGTGAACGACTGCAGGCGGAAATCTAAACAAATCTTAAATAAATGTCAGCGAACCGCCCAGAGAAACGTGGACAAACGAGTCACAAGACACACACACAACGCGTTTTCGACCTCTTAGATCTTCTTCAGGTGAAACAAAGACGAACAAATTACGAAAATGCACTTAGCTTTGATCGCTTCAGATTGCTTTTGAGTTCAGCGCACGGAAGAGGAAGGAAATCAAATGGGGGGGGGGGGGGGGGGGGGGGGGGGGGGGGGTGGGGGGGGGGGGGGGGGGGGGGGGGGGGGGGGGGTATAGGGAGGGGGGGGGGGGGGGGTGGCGACCGCTCTTCCTTGCCTGAACTCAAAAGCAATCTGAAGCGATCAAAGGCTAAGTGCATTGTTCGTTATTTTGTTCGTTTCTTTGTTTCACCTGAAGAAGACCTAAGAGGTCGAAAACGCGTTGTGTGTTGTCTTTGTGACTCGTTTGTCCCCACGTTCCTTTGGGCGGGTCGCTGCCCATTTATTTAAGATTTGATTTATTGAATTATTTATTTTGTTACTTGCTGCTGATGTTGTTTTATATCTGAGACTCCAGGTTGGCCTCCAGACTCACGTTAAACAATTTGTGCCAGGCAGATTCTTAAACGTCAGCTGAAAAGTAAGGATGAAAATAGAGTAATATTCTGATTTTCTGAAAGGGAGGTCATTTGGCAGCAAGCGACAAGATGGTACTTCAATGGAAAGCGGATGGCTGTTGTAAATTGTTATGAATACCTTGGTATCTATTTCTCTACACGCTTAAGCTTTACAGTCGCTTTGTCAGGAATCTAGCAAGCAGAGAGCGAAAAACGCCTTATGTGGTATCTTGAAGCAATTAGACATGCTGAAATAATAATCCTCGACAGTGTTTCTTAAACTATTTTGATGCTGGGTTCAGCCCGTTTGGCTCAGTATGGCGCTGAGATCTAGGGCGTAGGTAAATCTGCTGTTCATGTAGAAAGAAGTTCATTTATTTGATCTGTTAAGAAATTTTTAGGGGTTCACATGAAGACACCTAATAAATAGTTATGTTTATGGGGAAACAGACACTATCCAGTCTATATCAATTCATCTGTGCAGTGCATCAGATACTGCTGAAGATTGTTCAGATGGACGATGACAGATTACCACTAAAGATGTTGCTGGGATTGGAATCGCGTGGTAAAAGGATCGTGGGTTTCAGGTGTTCGAGGTTTTCTGTTTCATAATGGATTTGGGTTTGTTTGGATGAATCAAAGGGTTGGAAATGTAAATGCATTTTTTTGACAGCAATCACTGCAAAGAATGATTGAAATCGATGGCAAAATTGACATGAAACATCCAGAAAACTTGAAGCGATATTTATTTATAGAACTTTTAAGACATCTCTTAGATTGTGAAAAATATCTCTCCATTATATGACAGGCAAATTAGAAGTTATCTGACAAGATTTAGATTAGGAATTTCAAAACATATCAGTATCGATATGTAAAACCATAACGTAGTATGCAATGTCCTTTTGTGCAAAAACGGGAAATGGAGAGGAATTGCATCTCCTACTTTTTTCTCCTGTGCTTAAGGATTTCCGACATGAATGCATTCCACGGAAATTCTTTGAAAACCCTCATTATTTCGACCTGCTTTGTTCGTGGCAAATGTAAATGAAAAAGTACTGAAACTCATATGTGCATATTCATACAAGGCCTTTAAGAGACGCACAACTATGGTCAGTTAATTCAACCCAACTGTTGTTTTCATTGGTATAGTTAACGTACTTATTTTGTCAGCTTCTCATGGTTAAACTATATCATGTTACCTTTCTGTTTGATTTGCTATTGTTATATTGTACCCCTATCCGAAGGGGCCATGGTCTATACTGATTAAAATCTTTAAGTTCGTTTCGTTCGTTCGTCGTTTCTCCTCTCTCTCTCCTCTCTCGCTCCGCTTCCCCCTCGTCTCTCGGCCTCTCTCCCTCTCCTCTCTCCTCCCTCCCCTCCCATCTCCTCCCCCTCCCAACCGTCCTCTCATCCCCCTTTCCCTCGCTCTCTCCGCGCCCTCCCTCCACCCCTCTCTCTCTCCTCTCCTCCTCCTCGCCTAACCCCCACCCCTCCCCCCCCCTCTCCCCCCCCTCCATCTCTCTCGCCTTCTCTCCCATCCTCTCCTCCTGGGTCCTTCTCCCTCCCCCTCATACCACTCTCTCTCTCTTCGTCCCTTTCATCCTCTCTCGGGGGGTGCAGTGGGGGCCTCGTCAGACCAAACATTTTCATGCTCTCCTCCAGAGTCTGATCTGTATCGTCATCACTCTCACTCCCCCTCCTCTCCTTCTCGCTCTCTTCAAATATCCCCCTAGCTCACTCTCTCGACCCGTCTCTAGCTCTATCCATCTACTCCTCTCTCTCTCTCCTCTCTCTTGCAGCCCCTCCCCCTTCAGCAAGGGCCTAGGCCTAGGCCTTACTGAATAAAATGTTTGAGTCTTTTGAGCAGCCACACACACACACACACACACAACACACACACACACACGCCACCACACACACACACACACACACACTCACACACACACACACATTCATTCACATTCACTCACGTCACTCACTCTTTTTCTTACACCAGAGAACTGCTCAAATAACTGACATATGATTGCCAGTTGGAAAATTGGAATGGCACGACTCTGCCTGTCCATTTGTTGAACGTAACTGTATATTTTTCGTGTTGCATAGAAACAAAACAACGGCGAAACCATAACTCGAAAACCTTTCCTTTTTGTCCTTTCGCCCCTTTACGACAGCATTTATTTATCTTTTTTTTTTTTTTGTATTGAAGATCAAGTGGATTTCAAAACGGAAAAGAAGATGAATTAGATACCAGACTGTTTACACTTCATCTTTTATTTGCATATGTGTTTATCTCTGTTGCTTCTCGGGCGACCTTATTCGGTTGATTCTGTCAATGTCTTTCTAATGGGGAGAAAGCGCCGGCAGTATACACTTCGTACTGTCACCAGTCAAGCCTTTGTTTTTTGTTTCAACCGTAAAGGGTATTAATACGGACTTTCAATTTTCTGAAGATGAGCAGCTAAATCTGTCACAAGAGGCTTTCATGCTTCACCAGAAAAAACTCTTAATATATATATAAACACACACACACACACACACACACACACACACACACACACACACCACACACAACACACAGAGATTGAAACCGCCTATAACGAAGTCGGATATAAAGAATGCCGGATATAACGAAGCAAAAAGGTTGGTCCCGGCTGAAATCCTTCTTTATATGACTTGAGAATACGTCGGATGTAACGAAGTTTGATATAACGAAATGCGCTTAGAACGAAATGGTTTGGAAAGTTCCCAGCGGGGTGATCATGCCGGTTATATCGAATCAGCTGCCTATGGCGAATCATCATGTGTTCGGCCCTGTGAAGAGTTTTTTTTTTAAGCCGGCATAATGAAGTGGCTGCTTTTGTGTTTGGGGTTTATTTCACTGAAAGGGTTGGTTAGTTCGCTGTGGTGTATACTGCTTCATACTGTCGCTTGGTATTCCAGGGAGATGGAGGAGGGTCCGCACAGCACATGAAATGTAGACCTGTCTATGCGTTGCACTAAATAGAAATCACACGTTTATACATATGTTTGACTAGCTGCATAACCTAGGCTTGTTTCATTTTCTTACATGCTTCACATAGGTAATTTGAAACTACAGTATTTTTCACTGTAAGTGTTGTATGGTAAACGTCACCTCTGATAATAAAAATCGTATTCTAATGTCCCCATTATGCGAGTGCCTGTGATTTGTCGAAGCAGAGCAGTTGACTCGCGCGGGGTCAAGTTCAGCGGCTGTAGATGGAGGACAGATGCTAGAGGGACGAGGGTGGTGTGAAGGGGAAGGAGGATGTCAGGCTTTGATTTAATAGGGCATGTCATCATTGCGTCTGCATGTCGCAAAGTTCTGTCGCTAAAGCGAAAAATTGAAGTTATTTAGGAAGTTGGTCCAGCAACACAGATGAAGAAAATAATGAAAGAATAGGAAATTGTGCCGTCGAAACTGGCAACCATTCTGGCTTCCAAGGAGAAATGGAAAAGTCAGCATTTTGGAGGTGAAGACACCGCAGCACGCCAGAACTCATTTTAAGTATATATCGGAGAGAGTCAAAGGAGAAGTTTGACAGAACTGCCGCACGTACATGCACTTCTCGTGCCTTTGTGTAATCATGTGGACTCCTGTGTTACGAGGATGAAAATCAAAATTGTTTTCCCCTTTTAGATAGTTCTCTTTACTGTTCATAGTTGTGTTTTGTCTTGTGATTCGTGTGCCTACGTTTTTTCGGCAGAGCCTTATAAATAATTTTTAGAATTTAAGATTCCGCCTGCAGTCGCCCTCACTTTGTGACTTGATCCGAATTCTATTCATTTGAGTGTGTGTGTGTGATGTGTGTGTGTGTGTGTGTGTGTGTGTGTGGTGTGTGTGGTGTGTGTGTGTGTGTGTGTGTGTTTTCGTCCAGCTGTGGCAACGATCAACTTTATATGTTCTGTCAAAGTGTGTAACATTTGAAGGATTTTTCCTGTTCAGTTTAACAACAGTCATCCTTTTCTGTTGTTTCACAGAATGTGAGAATCTGAGGATTTTTTTTCTGTCCAGTGTGGGCAACAATCATCCTTTTCTCTCTTGTTTCACGGAATGTGTGAGAATTTGAGAATTCTTTTTTTTTCATCCAGCTGTGACAACAATCATCGTTTTCGGTTGTTTCACAGAAAGTGAGAATGTGAGGGATTTCATTTTTTTTTTCGTTCAGTGTGGCAATAATCATCCTTTCCTGTTGTTTCATAGAATGTGAACATTCATGTATCAGACATTATAACTGCCATTCCATTAATTGTCTATGAGTGACCTAATGTGTCCTGCTAATAACAAACAACTCTCGACCATGTACTGATGGATTCTCCCATCGTGTCCGACGGATGAGTGGGCAGGCAGGTCATCTGCTGATGTGTGTCCTCATGTGGGAATGAAGACCAGTTTCTGAGGCACACAGTCATTCACAGACTCTGCATAGGATGGAGTCCTGCAGGGATGGGGCCTGTTTTCTTCGATCCTTCTTCTCCTGATGGCGGCTGCTCTGTTGCGTTCTAACGTCTTTGAGCCGTGGATACACTGTTGCTTCCACTGTGTTCTGTGGGATGTGCTCGACAGCTGGAGGGTGGTGTTTTTCGCCGGTGGGCTCTGCAGTCATGAAAAACGGGCTGGTACACCCATGGGGACGCTACTTTAAGGCTGTTATGAGTTGCATCTGTAGTCTGATTTACCTCTGTTCAGGAGCAGTTATGTCCCTTGATATCTTAATGGAGTGTCCTGCGCGTGCCTGTACCCATCGTCAACACAGCGCAGGCCTCCAAGGGTGGTACAGGACTGCTCTAAAGGCAGGTGAAGACAGTGCTTCTCTGGATCCTCCCCAGCACCTTCGGGTGTTTCTTTTTCGTCTTTGCCTTAACTAGGCTGACCCTGGAGAAAGGTCCAGTGACGGTGAGGAAAGACCCACTGACCACAGGGAAAGTCCTGTTGACAGTGGGAAAGACTACAACTTTGGATTCTCTCTTGAGAGCACATAAGACCGCATGCGAAAAGCTTGGCTGTGTCTGGAGTAGCACTGTCTTCATCTGTCCGTGGGCAGGGGTGGTTTGGTCTATGGGGTGTGCTCGACAGCCGGAGGGTGGTTTTTCGCCAGTGGGCTCTGCAGTCATGAAAAACGGGCTGGTACACCCATGGGGATGCTATTTTAAGGCTGAGTTGCATCCTGTAGTCTGGTTTACCTCTGTTCAGGAGCAGTTATGTCCCTTGATATCTTAATGGAGTGTCCTGCGCGTGCGTGTACCCATAGTCAACACAGCACAGCCTCCAAGGGTGGTACAGGACTGCTCTAAAGGCAGGTGAAAACAATGCTTCTCTGGGTCCTCCCCAGCACCTTCGGGTGTTTCTTTTTCTTCTGCCAAGGGCAACATCCCAGGAAGCAGTCTCGATTTTGTAGCTTCTGAGTCTGGTCTTCAAAATATCTCTGTATCTCTTGAGAGGCCTTCTGTGGTCACGTTGTCCTTCTTTCAGTTGTCCATGGAACAGCGTCTTTGGAGTTCTGATGTCCTTCACACGGACAATGTGTCCCGTCCATCGGAGCTGGCTTTTGATAAGTATACACTCAACGCTGGGTAGGCCGCACTTTTAGATGAGACACTCTGACTTGCCATTTGATGCTGCAGATCTTGCCCAACTGTTCGGGTTGAGAGTACTGGCGGTAGGTGGTCCAAGTCCCACAACAGTAGAGGAGCGCACCTAGAACCACAGCTCTGTACACAGCAACCTTTGAGGCAAGACCGTGGCATCAAATTTCGCACAGACTCTTTGAGAGTCTGCCAAAGGCAGGGCTGTCCTTTCCGATGAGCAACATCACTTCTGCATCAAGAGATCCGTAGCTGTTGACAGTGTTGCTCAAATAACAGAACTTGTTCAAATTTTTATCACTGTGATGTTGATGAGACAGGTGATGATGGTGCACTGCCAGTTCCCGGCAGTGAATGCTGGAACGCTGTCTCTCACCAAGACTGATCGTAAGTCCGGAACGTTGACAGGCTCTTGCAAACACTCTGTGATGAACTGGCTGTCTTCCTTAGAGTGCGCGCGACCATCAGTCATCAGCAAAGAGGAACTCATTCAGAAACGCATCATATAGTTTAGTATTGGCCTGAAGTCGTCAAGGGTTAAAGAGTTTGCCATCTGAACGAAACTGGATGTATACCCCCTTGACACAGTACCGCAATGCATCAATCAGCGTTGCAGCAAACAGAATGAAAAAGGGGTGTGTGAGCTAAAACGCATCCCTGCTTCACTCTGTTTTTCACTGGAAATGGGTCAGAGGAATCTCCATTTTCTCGCACCATCGCCTGCATGCCATCATGGAATGAAACGATCAGCGAGATTAAAATTTCCAAGCAACCACACATGTGAAGGACCTCCCACAAGACAGTCCGATTAACGGTGTCGAAGGCCTTGATGAGCTCAACAAACACAATGTGGAGCTCCTAGTTCGGCTCACGACACTTCTGTAAATGGCGAACAGCAACACCATGTCGGTTGTGCCCCTGCATGCGCGCAAAACCCGCACTGTGGTTCAGGAATGATGAAGTCTGCTATATAGACAACAGATGTTCAAGATGACCCTCACAAGATTGATTGATCGATAGATAGATAGATATGTTGAAGACGAGCAGATAAATCTGTCAGTGAAAGATTTCATGCTGCCATGTGAAATAAACAGAATAGCACACAGCCGATGTATGATCTGTGCGTCGTGTGTGTGTGTGTGTGTGTGTGTGTGTGTGTGTGTGTGTGTGTGTGTGTGTGTGTGTGTGTGTCTGTCTGTCTGTCTGTCTGTCTGTGGGCCCAAGTGTGCGCGGTGTTTGCTGCATGTGCGTGTGTTTCCGCATATCTATGAATGTGTATGTGGGCTTGTGTGAGCATGCTCCTGCATGCACGTATGTGCGCGTATAAGCGTTCCGAAATGTGTATATATGCCTGTGTACATGGGGGTACACGCATGTGTGTGATATGTGAGTGTGTGTGTGTGTGTGTGTGTGTGTGTGTGTGTGTGTGTGTGTGTGTGTGCACGCGTGCAGGGCGCGCGCGCGTGTGTGCGTGTGTGTGTGTGTGTGCGCGCGCGCGCGCGCATTTGATTGTTTGAGAGGAACGACTGTTTAGGAGAAGACATCATATTATTGATCAACAACACCAATGACAACAACAACAATAATAACGATGATGATAATCATGATAACTATAAAAACAAGATGCAAAGCATGTAAACGTACTCCCAGTTTATCCTGAATACGCGTGAGATATTCCATAAAGAGGAAAAACTGTCTTGGGCTGGTGTGACCGTTAGTAATGGCTATTCTGGTAAACATCGGCCATCGTCTGTGACTTATAATGAATATACAAGTTTTTCAGAAAGATCGGCCAAGAACTTCCTGAGATTTTCCATAAAGAAGAAAACCATTATTGCCGTTAGTAACGGCTATAACAGTAAACTTAGACATCGGGCATCATCCATGACCCAAAATGAACATACTTACAAATTTTCAGAAATATCGGCCACGTACTTTCTGAGATATTCCATGAAGAAAAGAAAAAACCGTTAGTAACGGCTATAACGGTCGACTAAAACATCGGGCATCATCCATGACCCGTAATGAACATACTTACAAATTTTCAGAAAGATCGGCCACGTTCTTTCAGAGATATTCCATAAGAAAAAAAAAACTGTCATGAGTCGTTACAGCCGTTTGTAACGGATATTAACAGTAAACAAAAACGTCGCGCATAATCCATGACCCGTGATGAACATACCTACAATTTTTTCAGAAAGATCGGCCACGTACTTTCTGAGACATTCCATAAAAAAGAAAAACCGTTATGGGCCGTTATAGCCCTTAGTAGCGGCTATAACGGTAAATTAAAAAATCGAGCATCACCCGTTGCCCATCATAAACATACCTACAAATTTTCAGAAAGATCGGCCATGTACTTTCTCAGATATTCCGTAAAGAAGAAAAACCGTTTACAAGCCGTTATAGCCCTTAGTAACGTAAATAACGGTAAACTAAAACATTGGGCATCATCCGTAACCCATAGTAAACACACCTGCTAATTTTCACAAAGATCAACCAAGCACTTTCTGAGATATTCCATAAAGAAGAAAAACCGTTACAGGCCGTTACAGCCGTTATTAACAGCTATAACGGTAATCTAAAACATTGGGCATCATCTGTGACCCATAATGAACATATCTGCTAATTTTCACAAAGATCGGCTAGGTACTTTCTTGGACATTCCATGAAGAAGAAAACCCATTAGGGGCCGTTAGTAACGGCTATAACGGTAAACTAAAACATCGGGCATCATTCGTGACCCATAATCAACAGACCTGCTAATTTTTACAAAGATCGGCCAAGTACTTTCTGAGATATTCCATGAAGAAGAAAAACCATTACAGGCCGTTACAGCAGCTAGTAACGGCTATTACGGAAATTAAAACATCGGGCATTATTTGTGACCCATAATGAACATACCTACAAATTTTCAGAAATATCGACCACATACTTTCTAAGATGTTTCTATAAAGAAGAAAAACCATTACAGCCGTTAGTAACGGCTATAACGGGGTAAACTAAAACATCGGACATCATCTGTGACCCATAATGAACATCCTACTAATTTTCACAAAGATCGGCCAAATACTTTCTGAGATATTCCATGAAGAAGAAAACCGTTACAGGCCGTTACAGCCGTTAGTAATGGATATGACGGCAAACTAAAATATCGGGCATTGTTCGTGACCCATAATGAACATACCTACAAATTTTCAGAAAGATCGGCCAAGTACTTTCTGAGATATTCTATAAAGAAGGCGTTAGTAACGGCTATAACGGGTAAACTAAAACAACCGACATCATCTGTGACCCATAATGAACATACCTGCTAATTTTCATAAAGATCGGCCAAGTAATTTCTGAGATATTCCATAAAGAAGAAAAACCGTTACAGGCCGTTACAGCCGTTAGTAATGGATATGACGGCAAACTAAAATATCGGGCATTGTTCGTGACCCATAATGAACATACCTACAAATTTTCAGAAAGATCGGCCAAGTACTTTCTGAGATATTCTATAAAGAAGGCGTTAGTAACGGCTATAACGGTAAACTAAAACAACCGACATCATCTGTGACCCATAATGAACATACCTGCTAATTTTCATAAAGATCGGCCAAGTAATTTCTGAGATATTCCATAAAGAAGAAAAACCGTTATAGGCCGTTACAGCCACTAGCAACGGCTATAACGGTAAAGTAAAACATCGGGCATCATTCGTGACCCATAATGAACATACCTAAAAATTTTCAGAAAGATAGGCCCAGTGGTTTTATCTGGAGCGAGTGGAACACATTCTGACCACGGACGGACGACACACACACACACACACACACACACACACACACACACACACACACACACACACACACAGCATTTCTTCGTTCCCATTCTAAAGTACTCCCTGTTCTATAAGAACTGGGAGTACAACAACGACAGCCATAATAGTAACAACGGTAACAGTAACACCCAAACTCAGCTGTACTTTCTTGGAAACACGTTTTATTTTGCATAAACCTTCAACAGAAAAACATTTCCTTTGCCCGTTGGTCTGTTGCACATGCCCACTTAAATATTTTGTTAGAAGATTATCGCGTTCAAGCAATAGTGTGTGTGTGTGTGTATGTGTGTGTGTGTGTCTGTCTGTCTGTGTCTGTGTGCGTGCGTGTGCGTGTGTGTGTGTGTGTGTGTGTGTGTACGCGCGCGCGCGCGCACGTTTTGACATGTCGACTTTGGGTATGGGTGATCATGATTACCAGGTTGTTGACCCTCTCATGATCTATGCAAGTATACAGATGACTCTCTCTCTCTCTCTCTCTCTCTCTCTCTCTCTCTCTCTCTCTCTCTCTCTCTGTGCGCGCGCGCGCGCGCGCGCGTGCATGTGTGTTGTGTTCATACATCCGTGTACTGATTCACAGAGTGCTTAATTTGGTAACTATCCCATCATTCACACACGCGTCAGCTGGTGACTCTCCCATCAATCACACACTGTCAGCTGGTGACTCTCCCATCATTCACGTACTGTTCACTTGGTGACTCTCCTATCATTCATACTGTCCAGCTGGTGACTCTCCCAACATTGACATTTGTTTAGCTGTTGACTCTGCCATCACTCACATACTGTTCAGGTGGTGACTCTCCAATCATTTACACACCGTTCAGCTGGTGACTCTCCCATCATTCACTCACTGTTCAGCTGGTAACTCTCCCATCATTCACACACTGTTCAGCTGGTGACTCTCACATCATTCACATACTGTTCAGCTGGTGACTCTTCCATCATTCACACACTGTTCAGCTGGTGACTCTCCCATCATTTACATACTGTTGAGCTGGTGACCCCCATCATTCACATACTGTTCAGCTGGTGACTCTCCCGTCATTCACATTTGTTTAGCTGGTGACTTTCCCACCATTCATATACTGTTCAGTTGGTGACTCTCCTATCATTCATATACTGTTCAGCTGGTGACTCTCCCATCATTCACATACTGTTCAGCTGGTGACTCCCCCATCATTCACATACTGTTCAGCTGGTGACTCTCCCGTCATTTACATATTGTTCAGCTGGTGACTGTCCCATCATTCACGCACTGTTGAGACAGTGACTCTCCCATCATTCACATATCGTCCAGCTGGTGACTCTCCCCTCATTCACGCACTGTTCAGATGGTGACTCTCCCACCATTCACATACTGTTCACCTGGTGACTCTCCCATCATGTACATACTGTTCAGATGGTGACTCTCCCATCATTCACACACTGTCCAGCTGGTGACTCTCCCTTCATTCACGCACTGTTCAGATGGTGACCCTCCCACCTTTCACATACTGTTCAGCTATTGACTCTTCCATCGTTCACATACTGTTCAGCTGGTGACTCTCCCTTCATTCACATACTGTTCAGCTGGTGACTCTTCCATCGTTCACATACTGTTCAGCTGGTGACTCTCCCGTCATTCACACGATGTTCAGCTGGTGACTCTCCCGTCATTCACACGATGTTCAGGTGGTGACTGTCCCCTCATTCACACGATGTTCAGGTGGTGACTGTCCCCTCATTCACACGATGTTCAGGTGGTGACTGTCCCCTCATTCACACGATGTTCAGGTGGTGACTGTTCCCTCATTCACATGATGTTCAGCTGGTGACTGTCCCCTCATTCACACGATGTTCAGGTGGTGACTGTCCCCTCATTCACATGATGTTCAGCTGGTGACTGTCCCCCTCATTCACACGATGTTCAGGTGGTGACTGTCCCCTCATTCACATGATGTTCCACTTGCCCTTGCGCCAGTAGGACGTCAAGCACTGGTGGGCCTTTCTCCTGATCTTGGGGTCGGCGTCACGGTTCAGGGTGTCCAACGCCTCAGCCACCCGCAGTTCCAGATGCCTGGGAGACCCGTCACACAGCGTGTGCAGTACCTGGTACCTGTTGACACATCACAGTGTGTATGTCAGTGACAGTGTGTGACAGCACCTGGTACTTGTTGACATCATCACAGCGTGTATGTCAGTGACAGTGTGTGGCAGCACCTGGTACCTGTTGACACATCACAGTGTGTATGTCAGTGACAGTGTGTGACAGCACCTGGTACCTGTTGACACATCACAGTGTATATGTCAGTGACAGTGTGTGCAGCACCTGGCATATGTTGGATACATCACAGTGTATATGTCAGTGATAATGTATATGACGGCACTTGGTACATGCTGGACACATCACAGTGTATATGTCAGTGACGGTGTTTGACAGTACTTGGTATCTGTTGACACATCATAGTGTGTATGTCAGTGACAGTGTGTGACAGCACTTGGTATCTGTTGACACAACACAGTGTGTATGTCAGTGACAGTGTGTGACAGCACTTGGTATCTGTTGACACAACACAGTGTATATGTCAGTGACAGTGTTTGACAGTACTTGGTATCTGTTGACACATCACGGTATATATATCAGTGACAGTGTGTGACAGTACTTGGTATCTGTTGACATAAAACAGTGCATATGTCAGTGACAGTGTGTGACAGCACCTGGTATCTGTTAACACATCACATTATATATGTCAGTAACATTGTGTGACAGCACCTGGCATGTGTTAGACACATCACAGTGAATACTTAAGTGACAGTGTATGACAGCACCTGGTATATGTTGGACACATCACAGTGTATATGTCAGTGACACAGTATGTACAGCACTTGGCACCTGTTGGACACATCACAGTGTTATATCAGGGACAGTGTGTGACAGTGCTTGGTATCTGTTGGACACATCACAGTATATATGTCAGTGACAGTGTGTGACAGCACCTGGTATCTGTTGACACATCACAGTGTGTATGTCAGCGACAGTGTGTGACAGTACTTTGTATCAGTTGGAAATATCACAGTATGTGACAGTGCTTGGTATCTGTTGGACACATCACGGTGTGTATGTCAGTGACAGTGTGTGACAGCACTTGGTATCTGTTGGACACATCACGGTGTGTATGTCAGTGACAGTGTGTGACAGCACTTGGTATCTGTTGGACACATAACAGATGCCATGTCGGTGACAGTAAGTGACCGTACCGTGGTTTGTGTTGGAGGCACCACGGTGTATATGTTAGTGACTAAACACCAAACTTCAAAATTCGACCCCTCCACAACACACGTAAAACACCAAGGACCAAGGAGCTCACCTGACGTCTGCATCCTCGTCATTCAGCATGTCAAAGACCCGCTCCCAAAACTCGGTGAGGTCCTCCTGCACTCGGCACGGGCACATCTCCCACAGGGCGCGCTTCCTCACGCGCGGGACAGGGTGAAAGGTCAGGCGATGATGGTTTCAATGTTGGTCGTCTTCTCGCACACACGGAGGGCTTCACCCATGCTCAGTGAGGTCATCTGTGTCTTGAGGTCCTCGGTTCGTCATGGTGATCACAGATTTTGTCGGAAGGACGGATGTTTCTGGGAGATGTCGTCTTCGAAAGATGTTTAGGCTCTTGCTCAGTGACTTTTAACTGAAACACATACGATCATGGATGATAAAATAACTGATCACCATTATAAGTGTTCGTTACAGAAGAACTTTAACCAACAGTTAACTGTTCACTGGTTAAGAGTAAAGTGATGTGCACATTCATCATTGAATGTATCACTCCATCTTTATTGTATGTTTTTTTCCAATTGGATTTATGTTATCCAAAATGTATTAAATCTAAGCCATATGCCAGAGCCTTCTTTGTAAAGAAATCTGTGCCGCAACTGAAAATGAAAACCAAACCCTGGATTTAACTAGTTATTGAGAAAGCGGAAATAAATGAAGACCAATAACTGATCTGTTTCTTTTTATTATTATTTATTTAGTTATTGCTGCATCCTAAACGAAAACGATCCTTTTGATGTTGTCTTCTGTCTAGTAACTCACTTGAAGAATAAAACATGTGGAATTAACTTACGGTTTTTACTCAGAATCAGATGTTTTTCATGTACTTTCAGATCAACATCTCTCTCTCTCTCTCTCTCTCTCTCTCTCTCTCTCTCTCTCTCTCTCTCTCTCTCTCTCTCTCTCTCTCTCTCTCTCAGAAGGCAAATGAAGACGAATTGCATGTTCTAGTTTGTTGTTCTACACTGCAAGATTTAAGGTGTGTGAATACATTCCTCGGAAAAAAAAAAATCTTTGAAAACCCTTGTTACTCTGAGCTGCTTTGCTTATGGCAAATCAGAATGACGAAGTACTGAACAGCACATGCATTAAAGGCAATCAAAAGGCGCACAGGGAAAGTCAGTCACATGAATCCAAATGTAGTATTGATTGTGTGCATTTAGTATGCTTATCTGTCAGTTCGTTATTGTCAAACTGTTTCCTTGCTGTATGAAA
>JADBJO010014759.1:22500-27500 GCA_016801955.1 Conus betulinus
GATGAAGACTTAAAATAGAAATCTCATCTCTGCATTTCAGGTAAGATACCAATTTTTTTTTCCTTTCCTCCGCTGCGATGGATCAACATTACTAGGCCAAAGCTTTTGTTCAATGTCACGTTATCAGTTGTGCTTCCACATTGTCGAAATGGGTGTTATGTCCGTTAAAAACCTAACTTCTCTTCATCGTCAGGCAGTAAAGTTGGTCATATCCGCTGAACGCCTGACAGCAGACGAGAATGAGGATGATCAGTAACCAATTAATCTTCAAAGTTTAAAGTCTGTTCTGTTTGTCTCTTGTGCATATCAGTTTTGTTTGTTTATTGTGTATTAACTTGATTTTTTTTAACGTAGGCCTATTTTGTTGTTCATTGTTAGGTTCCTTTCATTTTCTTGAACATAGTGCGTAAGTTCACTTTCTTTTTCATTTTTTATTTGTTGTATTATTTCTCTCTCTCTCTATCTCCTCTCCTCTCTCTCTCTCTCTCTCCTCTCTCTCAGTCCTCTCTCTCTCTCTCTCTCCCTCTCACACACACACACACACAACACACACACACACACACACACAAACACACATATGCTCGCATGCACTCGCACACACAAACCGGTAAAAATACAATATAACGATGGAAATGATACATGCATGTACGCATATCACTTTCTTCATCATTAGCGAGCAGTTCATTGTTGGTTAGTCTGAGTAAATTGTTGGATAGTCTGAAGTTAAACTATTGTTAAGTCAATACGTATAATCGCATAGTGATTTTCCATCGTTTCATTAATCTCTCTGTTGCAGCCAAGCCAAGAACCTTACCACCTTACAAAGCCAACCTCACCAAAGTACATTCATCCTTCCAACAAGCCTGGAGGATGCCATCACACATGACGACCGAGAGGGACCTCAAGACGCAGATGACCTCACTGAGCATGGTTGAAGCCCTCCGTATGTGTGAAGAGAAGACGACCAACATTGAAACCCATCTCGGCCCTGAGAACCTTTCACCCCGTTCCCGCGCGTGAGGAAGCGCGCCCTGGTGGAGAATGTGCCCGTGCCCGAGTGCAGGAGGGACCTCACCGAGTTTTTGGGAGGGGTCTTTGACATGCTGAATGACGAGGAGGGCAGACGTCAGTGTGAGCTCCTTGGTCCTTGGTGTTTTAACGTGTGTTGTGGAGGTAAACGTAATGTTGCTTATAGCCCAGCCGACCTCGATAGGCCATATCCATGACTGTCACTGTGTTCAGGCCAACTCGCAAGGTAAAAAAAAAAAAGAAAGAAAAAAAGAAAAAGGAAATAAAAAAAACTCATTTACACAATCCCTTGAATGCACCTTCTAAAAACCACACCTAAAATTTGTCGTTAAAATTTTTCCTTCTGTAAAATTTCAGATCAGATGAAAAATGTTATCTCTTTCGGAAATTCAAAGATCACAATCACTCAAAGACATCTCAGAACAAGATTTTCATGGCGTCGGTTGTAAAATGTTTATGTCTCTCACATCATGCAATCCCAGCACTCTTAAAGAATATGTTTCACTGTGAGTGGGTTCACGACATGGAATGCTGTCACCACGGAGTTTTTGAGTATGTTTCACTGTGAGTGGTACACGACATGGAATGCACCACAGAGTTTTCTTCACCTTTTTAAAAGAAAAGAATGGGGGTATAAAAGAAGTGACCTTGACGACAAAAAGAAGTGACCTTGACGCAAACGGCACAAGACTATTTCTTGTTACGACCATCCTCGGAAACATGGTTTTATAAAAACGCGCTTTCAGGTTTGAACGGATCTTGAACAGTGGAGGGGTTCTGTTGAGATGTCTTGGTGTATAGCCGCAAAAGTGAGGCAACTGCAGGGCGGAAATTCAAACAAATTTTTGAATAGTACTTTTTGATAATTCCGCCGAACAAACGTGGACAAACGAATCACAAGACCACAAACACGACGCGCTCGACGTCTATTAGGTCTTCTTCAGGCAAGATCAACAACACTCAGGACCAACAGAATAAAGGGAGCGAGCAATCACTTTGTCTTTGTCGCAAATTCGGCGCAAAATAAAACGTGACAAAGATAAGTGATTGTTCGTTGTTTTTCGTTGTCCTGAGTGTTGTTGATCTGGTTCGACGGAGACCTAGATGGTCGAAACCGCGTCGTCGTGTTTTTGTTTTGTAGTTCGTTTGTCCACGTCGTTCGGCGGAGTTATTATATATACTTTTTAAGTTTGTTTGGTGTTTAGGCGGTCACTGACACACTACTGGGAACATGACAACAGATCAAAGTACTGTCACACACTGTCACTGACATAAACGTGGGATGTGTCAACAGGTACCGTCCTACGCACACGCTGTGTGACGGGGTCCCCCAGAATATGGGAACTGCGGGTGGATGAGGCGTTGGACACCCTGAACCGTGACGCCCGACCCCAAGATCAGGAAAGAAAGGCCCACCAGTGCGTTGTCACGTCCTAAGGCGAAAGGGCAAGTGGAACATCATGTGAATGACGGGGAACAGTAACCACCTGAACAGCGTGTGAATGACGGTGAGACGTCAACCAGCTGAACATATGGCAATGATGGGAGAGAATCGCCAGCGAACAGTGTTGTGAATGAATGGAGAGCCACCAGCTGGACCGTGTAGATTTGAGTGGAGAGTCACAAGCTGGACAGTAGGTGAATGATGGGAGAGTCATCCAGCTTGAACCAGGTGTAAGATGATGAAGACTTACCGAGTGATCAGAATTATGTGAAAAGACGCGTATTCTACCCAATGGACCCTTGTTTGAATGGGGAAAGTTTTCCAACCAAGTAACATAATGTGGAAAGAGGGAAGAATTGCCTATGTGAACCTTTGTATGAATGCCTAAGAAAGATGAAGGAATTGGCCATGTGATATTTGTAATGAATTGATAAGAAAGAGGGAAGAACTGCATGGTTACCTGTGTGAAGTGATAAGAAAACTACCTCGCAAGTTAATATGTTGTGAATGATGAGAGCATAACCAAGTAAAGTTTGGTGAATGATAAGGGGAGGGGTTCCTGACATGTTATGAGACCGATGTACAGCAAATACAACTCTACGCATAAAGCAATTAAGACCGTGTGTTTGATTTCTTTTTTATTAAATGAGGTGCGCGCGACACACACACACACACACACACAACACACACACACACACACAACACACGGTTTAATATGCAAGTTTTTTTTTTTTCTTACAGAATGGTGTTTGTGTGTGTGTGTGTGTGTGGGTGTGTTGTGTGTGGGGTGTGTTTTGGGGGGAGGGGGTGTTATAGTCCTATTTAACTACAAAACTGAAAGAAAAAATACAAATAAGGAATAAAAACGCAAAACGCATACTTTATAGTGATTAAGACAATAATAACAACAAAACACTGCATAATAAATCCATCATCATCACTTTTCTCATCAGCGACATCAGAATCAATCACCTTGGTTAACCTCTCCTGGTCATTGACTAATAACATCATTACCACTCATACTACCACCTCAACTATAATACTGTTACTGGCTACGAATACTTCCTAATACTACTTGCTACTACTACTGCTACTACTACCGTTAAAATGATAACATCAGTCATCTAATAAACACGGTCTGCGACTTCTTTTTATCTAATCATGGTCTTGTTGCCAGAAATGTTTTGTACGTAATAGAATGCGTTTTCACAGGAAAACAGTAGTTGAATGTGTGTATTAACAATGAAGTGACCAAAAGCAATGAGCCGTGTCTATCAGATATCCTTTTAGCGCGAGGGCAGTTTATGGATCATGTCACCACCTTTTCAGGCGTCCTTGTCCAACACAGTTCCGAGCTGATATAACAATAGTTTATGTTCGGTTCATTACCAGCACATAGTTAAGACAAGTTGTTGACAACATCGCCAACTCAGCCGTCAACGCATGGGTCAACGGAGACGAGCTTGGGCGCCAGGTTCGTCGGTGTTCATGCATCTCAACACACCGCTCAGTAAGAGACAGTTTGTTTGCGAAAGTCTCCCTCAGATCAAGCATGTAAAGACATAGTGCAGTGAAGACAGTAGGATGAGGTCAAATTGGATGAATCCATATCAGAAACAATCAGCAAAGAAATCATCTATGGACCCTGCACTCCCTGCTGTGTGGTGTGAGGTACCCTTTCATTCTCTTATGAGTGGGCGAAGAGGTCCTGACTCCCATTTTCTGATGTGAGATGAGAGGTACCCTCCGTTCTTCTGACATATGGTTGAGAGACCCCCCCACCCCCATCCCCTCTCCAACCCATCATCTCTATTTGATGGTGTAGTGGTACTTTTTTATTTCCAAATGTATGGGAAGGAGGTACCCTTCATTCTGTGTGCCGGGTGTGGTGCGTGGTACCATCCAGTCTCTGAGTGGGTGGCGATGGGCAAGTCCGTTTCTGTGTTGGATAGAGGAACCCTCAAGTTTATAATGTGGTGGTAAAAGGTTATCACGGGCCATTTTCTGACTGGTGTGGTGGAGGAATCGCTGCGAGCAGTTCCTACTGCCTGGTGAATGGTTATTCACCCCATGTGGTTCTAATGTGTGGTGAGAGGTTATCAACCCAAACTCCAATGTGTTGGTGAGAAGGTATCACCCATTCTCCATGTGGAGGGGTGAGGGAGAGGTACACACCATGTACTCCAATTGGTGGTGGGGTGAGAGTATCATCCATTCTCTAATGTGTGGTTGAAAGGATCACCTAGTCTCTAATGTGTGGTGCAAGGTATCACCCATTCCTCTCCAGTGTGGTGAAAGGTATCACCCATTCTCTAATGCTGGTGAAAGGTTATCACCCATTCTCTATGCATGGTGGAAAGGTATCACCCATTCTCTAATCCTTGTGAAAGGTTATCACGCATTCTCTAATGTGTGGTGAAAGGTATCACCCATTCTCTAAATGTGTGTGAAAGGTATCACCCATTTCTCTAATGTGTGGTGAAAAGTATCACCCATTCTCTAATGGTGTGGTGAGAGGTATCACCAT
>JADBJO010014759.1:32500-37500 GCA_016801955.1 Conus betulinus
GTAAACCGCAAGATCATATCTCGTTAGAAATTTTAAAAAAAAACTACTTTTCCTAATTCCAAAGCCTTTCTGCATTTTTCTGCGTCTTTCCCTCCCCCTGCTTCGAATAAACTGCAAAAATGAAAGCAGACTGTCTTCAAACACCTTTATAAATAGACGTATAACGAAAAATCAGTAAATTGTGATACTCTGAACCAAAGAGAAACTCATTCCTACTGCCCCACCAAAATTACAGTCATGACAATTCCATACGTCTTGCAGAATGTTATGGCTGCTAACTCCAGTAGGTAATCTATGGCTACGATAGCTGAATTGATTCAAAGAAATGGCTGAAGCATCTCGTGATTGATATAAATAAATACGTTTGACCAAATCACTTTTTCTTTTGTTTATATTTGCTGTTTTTCTTCAATTAGTTATGCCAGGGTCAAAGACGTATTCAATTTTTTCCATGTTTGGCATGTTCGAGCACTCCGTTTCCAAGCACAAGGATTTCCTGACAGTACATTCTGTCTCCAACGAAAAAAAAAATAATAATGATAATGCTAAATGATAATGAAGACTAAAAAGCGCTAGCGCTTAGCACCAGGTGATCTCAAAGCCCTTTATAGCCATACATATTACAAGGAACGTTACAATTAAACAAAGTGGATCACTTAACCTAAAAGAACGGAGCTCCCTCTCCATCCCATTCTTTAGGGACAAAGACAGCCAGTGGTGATAAATGTCAGGCCTAAACACATCTACACACTTGTCCCAACAGATGTGTATAAGATATAGGGACTTTCAAATACTTGGAATGTATGCAGCATTTACGTATACTTGACACTCTTAAACACACACACACACACACACACACCACACACACGCACACGCACATACGCGCGTGCTCTCTCTCTCTTTCTCTCTCTCTCTCTCTCTCTCTCTCGCTCGCTCGCTCGCTCGCTCGCTCTCTCACTCACTCACTAAGCCAACCAAAAGACTGGCCAAAACTCTGCGTGGTCATCAGCTGAATTTACACAGATAACAGTCAACAGAACCTACATAACTACGGTGTAACAGCTATAAGCAGCCATATTCCCATGTACAGCACAAGCCTTAGCCAGACACACGATGGCCGTGTCGTGTCTTTTATCCATCCAGTCCACTGCTTCGGTCGTCATGACTTCTCCTTTTCCTTGGGTTTTCCTTCTTTGATGATGTTGTAACTCTGAAACAAAATAACACCAGGCATCAGATCATAGTGATCAGCACAAGACTCATTGTTCGTGGAGGTACTTTGACAGGCGTTGTTTTTCAGACGTGTGCAATGGTGCTGAGAGCAGCTGAATGTATGTTGTGTAGGCCTGATAGTAAGTTAGTTCTCTCGCAGACCAAGATACTGTGGACAAAAAAAAAAGAAAAACGAGGCAGTTGGTTGATCTGAATGTGAGGCAGGTCACAAACTTTGCCATAGAGAGTGTCTTCAATGGTGGACTGTGCCAATGAGAGAGTGTCTTCAGTGGTGGACTGTGCCAATAGAGAGTGTCTTCAGTGGTGGACTGTGCCAATAGAGAGTGTCTTCAGTGGTGGACTGTGCCAGTAGAGAGTTTCTTCAGTGGTGGACTATCACTGAAAATACTCTGAACTGGTTGCATCTTTCTTTCATGTTCACCGGCTACAGGCATCACAGTAGTCTAAAATGGCCACACAGAACATTTGCAGCGATGGAATGGCTGTCATTTCACAACAGCTGCAAGCAGCTGCAACTAACCGACCGAATCCTCCGACTTGACTCCTGCAAGAGAGAGTATAAGATTGAGTTTTTAAAACAGATGCCAAATCAGGTGTGGTTCCTCTTCGCGGATCGATCTTGTCCTCGGTCTGTCATCAGTGGCAGTGGATGAGTCCTTCAGTACGCCACGTATAGTACTAGCCAACCACAATGAGCTAGTTTGGGTCATTTTCATTCAAAGATAACGGTTTCCAGTGCGCTGCCGAGCTGTTCAAATATCTTGATATGCTGGAAAGATTCTGTATGTAACACTCACCCCATTCACAGGTTGAGCAGCTAGGATTTTCTCTAGGCAACCAACATTGCTATTGCCGGAGTCTTGCATTTTTACAATGCTTTAGTACCTTTGGGTGAAATCTTTCGAGGATATCTTGCAGCTGCTGTGAAATAACAGTTCCGTTTTGAAAAAAAAAAAAAAAACATACAAACAAACAAAGAAACAACAAGCAATAACAGTCTTTGTTGAACCATTTCGTTATTTCTAGCTGTCCAGAATAACATTAGGCCTGTGTCTGTCCATGCCGATTTGACCAGTGATTTGTTTGACAGTAGATTCTAAATTTACTGCGAACCAGGTCATCATTCTGTTCCACCTCTATGATCGTGACTCGAACTTAAACAAATGGCAGACTGGCAAACGTCCCTGTCTTGATCTCCAGAAAGCAGTCTGCCAAAACAGGTATTTAAAACCAGGACCCAAAGAATCCATCCAAGTTCTTCCATGCAGCGTAGCCATTTCGTATGAATATGTCATCATTTCATCCTGAAAACGCTACAGACGAAGGCTTAATTGATCCAAGTGCTTTGTCTTTATGACAGCCTACAAGAGGTCGGTGTCCTCTCTTGGTGATGAAGCATGCCAGTCACACGAAGAAATACATTAATGGCTCACAAGCACCAAGTCATAGCATGGGCCGATTTTTCGATCCGGGTTATATCTGATCCATATAACACGTCAGTAAATTTGAAGCGTATGGCTTTCAGCGACCGTCTGTTCTTCTTGTAGCATTGCTCCTGCCATCCAATGTCGACATACATTTCTCGGCATTTTGGTTCCTTCCTTGGAATCGGAATATACCTGCACTAGTGCAGAGATTAGAAGCTTTTTCAGTGTTGAAAGCGTAGTTTCTCGAAATATTTCCATGTCCAGCCATTGGCTTTCCACGTAGGGATTTAACAATGTTCTCACATGTTCACAATTACCAGCAACTATCAATTCTGGAACGATCTGTGACATGCAGAAGTTTTGCAATGGTCGCCACGTGCAAGAGTCAGTCTTAAAAACACCTTAAAAAAAAAAAAGAAGAAAGAAAGAACAGGTATCTCTGAGATAAAAAACCTTCACTTTTTTTTGCCTGCCTGCAGAATAACGGAGCTCTCTCGTTCAAGGGGGAGAGAACCACTAGCCTCTCGCGAATTGAGCAGAAATGAAATCGAGTTAGGCGCGTTGTTCCCCTGTCCTCTACTCACTGACCGGGATACCAACACTGTCATAATACCCGTGAAACTGCTGCTGAACGGGGGGGGGGGGGGGGGGGGGGGGGGGGGGGGGGGTCGTCGTTCTTTTTTCAAAAAAAAGAATACAATTCTGGCACGGAAATTTTTCATTCCAGTGATGATCATTTTCAGGTCTAAAATTAATTTCGGAAAGAATGCTTGTGAACTAAAACCGCCCTGAAAAGAGTAATGAAGGCAGTCGTTTTTGCGATTCTTCAGCCATTGGGGTTTTGGAGGAACTCGCTGTTGCCGTGCGGTCTGGTCCTGATCGCTGTGCGAGAAGGGGGTCGGCAGTGGAGAATGTTCATGCTGAAATGGACTAACTTCAGTTCGTCAGATTTAGGTAGGACGTTGACGTTTATTCTGAATTATACACCACGAAAATCGGGGTCCTCAGTCCTGTCCGTCTGTATGATGGGAGTTCCTGGTCTGACAAAAGGTAAGTCTTTTTATAGATACGTCATTGCTTCTGGTGGCGTGCGTTGTAAAGGGGTGGATGGGTAGGTGGGTTTAAGCAAGGGGTTCATTCATGGCTTGAAATAATTCCCCTAAAAACTTAAACCACAAAAACCCCGCCCTCCCCCCACCCAACCCTCAAGCCCTCCCCCCCTCCCCCACCCCTCTCATCTATCTCCAGCATCCAACCCAACCCACCCACCCCTCCACAGACATTCACTCACCCACACATAGAAGGTGCCGGCGCGGCGGAAGTCTGCCTGACGGTTGTCCTTGTTACAGTGTTTGAGGTGTCCCTCGGCCGAGTGACCCTGGCCTTCTTCATGCCGCGCAGGTCAAACTCCTTGATGCGGCGGATGATGCTGCCCCGCCATTGCCTCCGACGCAGCAGACTCTGGATGTATTCCCACTGCTGTGGACAGAGGACAGTCGGCGGGCATGTCATGCCGGGGGGAGGGGGGGGGTCAGGCTGAGGTTGGGGACTGAGGAGGGAGTGAGGGTTTCTTGGGGGGAGGGGGGATGAGATGGTAAGAGGGGGGGTTTGTGTATGGGTGTTTCTGTGTTGTGTGTGTGTTTCTCTGTGTGTGGTGTGTGTGTGTGTGTGTGTGTGTGTGTGGTGTGAGTGTGAGTGTGTCTGTGTGTGTGTGTGAGAGAGAGAGAGTGTGTGGGGGGGGGGGGGATAGGGATGGGAGGGATCAAATAGCAGAAACAAACGCAAGCGCAGTATATACACACACCCTCCCTTTGTCCCTCTCCTACTCGCGCTCACACACACACCACACACACACACACACACACACACCACACACACACGACTGAGGAGAGAGATGAGAGAGGATGAGAGAGAGGAGAGAGAGAGGAGACGAGAGAGAGAGGAGAGAGAGGAGAGATGCGCGAGAGAGAAACATATACGAAAACATATATGGGGGACTATGTGATTACATCCACTGTATGTGTTTCCTCACAAATAATTTGAACTTAGAGATTCACTTTTGCGTTGCTCGCATACGGTGAGAGTAACCCATAATTTGCGAATGTGGTAGACAAGCGATTTTACGAAAGGTATGTGATGACTCTGGTGGCCCTTGATAGAACAGAACTTGAGGAATAGGACTTTACGGCTTGGCTTAGTTCCATAGCCTGTGGGGAGGTTTGACAGGCTGTGGCATGTGGATCTTTACGGTTTGGCCTGGTTCTAGGCTCAATGTGTAGGCACGACTCACCTGGTTCTAGGTCCTACGTATGAGCAGGACCAGGTTTGAGGTAGGACCCT
>JADBJO010014759.1:42500-46354 GCA_016801955.1 Conus betulinus
TCTTCACTGATAAAAAGATATTCCCTCTGACAGCTCTAATACTGCTGAAAAGATATTCCGTCTGACAGCTCCATCTACACTGCTAAAAAGATATTCCGTCTGACAGCTCCATCTGCACTGCTAAAAATATATATTCCGTCTGACAGCTCCATCTACACTGCTAAAAAGATATTCCCTCTGACAGCTCTAATACTGCTGAAAAGATATTCCGTCTGACAGCTCCATCTACCCTGCTGAAAAAAATAGTCTCTCTGAAAGCTCTATCTACACTGCTGAAAGAAGATTCCGTCTGACAGCTCTAATACCGCTGAAAAAGATATTCCGTTCTGACAGCTCCATCTACCCTGCTGAAAAGATATTCTCCGTGAAAGCTCCCTCTACATTGAAGACCGAGGTCCTGGCACTGAAGATGGTCTGTCAGTCTGGAATGTAACGGACTGTCACTTCCTCTTTGACTTTCTTTTGGCTTTGAAAGCCATTTCCTTTCGTGCTCTTAACAAGATTTCAATTAAAGATATTTAATATGTCGCCAACGAAAGAATAAAATTACTATATACACACTGCGCGTTTTGAACTCTTTGGTCTTCTTCAGGCGGACAAACATTCAAGACAATGAACACGAACGACGAGCAGAAAGTCACTGATCTCCTTAAACTTGGCACAAAATATGGATGTGGAGTGGAAACGAGGCTGCTTAGTAGAGTGGATATGATACGGGTTAAATCATCATCATCATCATCATTATCACCATTATCATCATCATCACCATCTGTGATGATGATGGTGATGATGATGACGACGACGACGATGATGATGATGATAATGGTGATGATGATGATGATGATGATGATGATGATGATGATGTGGTGGTGGTGGTGGTGGTGGTGGTGGTGGTTATCTAACAAAGAAAGTATAACTTCTTCTGCTACTAATATAAATAATGATGGTAGTATAATCATACGGTAATACTTTCAACAAAAATGATAATAGTCATTTGTTATGATAATTGTATCAATAATGACAGAAAAAGAGCGAGGAGGAAAGAGGTCAGAGGATAGGTGATCAATATGCTTATAGTAGCAATGGTAACAATAATGATGATTATTTATAATCATCTCATCGTAATTTCTATTCTTTCTGATTGTACATCTCTCTAACATCTGATTTCTCACAACACTGCAATCGACTGGGTTCCCAGTCATCATCCTGGCATTGGAGACAATGAGCTGGCTGGGTTCTTTCGCCAAAAATGCCACTAAGAAAGAATTGTCCAGATCATCTGCCCCCCCCCCCCCCCCCCCCCCACACTAATCATTGACCCAAAATTCATGGGTATGTCAAAGGACCTCTGGCACGATGACTGAAGCTCGCAAACAGATCATGAACTTTGACAGAGTTGTCCAGCACATGCAGAATCTTTTTTTTTTTCTATATATATATATAACTCACCATCCCCATCTTTACAATTTTTAATGTGTCTTTTGTTTGTTTATTTTGTTTGCTTTGTTGTTGTTGTTGTTGTGTGTGTTGTCGTTGTTGTTGTGAAGACTTTGGTTTTAGTGGAGCCTCCAATCTCTTTTCCCCACTTTTCATTTTTTTGTTTTTTCTTCAAAGCCTCACACACCATGCACAGTCTGTGTGTTCATTACGATGGACATTCGCTTGCTGTTATATTTTTTTTTGTTGTGTGTTTTTTTTCGAGTTTGATACATGGGCGTCTGGGTTTATTTATGTTCTAATCTTCCCCTGCCGCACTCGGAAAAACCTTTGTTTGTTTGTTTTTGTTTTGTTTTGTTTTTGTTTGAAGAATGAAGAAAAGAAAGAAGGGAAAGAAAGAAAGGGAGAAAGGGAGAAAGAAGAAAGAGAGAGAGAAAAGGAAGAAACAGAACAAAAATATTCCGGTTTTGACAACATAAACGAGAGACCAATAAATACGTAAAGGTGATGACGTATGACAAGATAGAGGTTAAGGGAGGACTACCAGGTGTTCCAAGCTGACAGTCCTGAAGAAGTCCATTTAAGACGAATATCTGGCAGAGAACAACTGTGGTTTTTTGTTGTTGTTGTGATCAAGTGCAATGTTCTAGTGTTTAGTGTACTGTCACTTTAAGCTCTGTTGTATTTACCATTCACAACGAAAGGCACAATTAAACAAAAGAGCATGACTGCATACTTTATAACGGGGGGGGGGAGGGGGGGGGGAATACACATGTGTGTCTGTCTGTCTGTCTGTTTAGCATTGCAAGCGCGCGCGCGCGCGTGCGTGCGGTGGGTGCGTGTGTGTGTGTGGGTGTGTGTGTGTGTGTGTGTGTGTGTGTGTTGTGGTGTGTGTTGTTGGTGTGTGTGTCTGTGTGTGTTGTGTGTGTGTGTGTTGTGTGTGTGTGTGTGTGTGTGTGTGTGTGTGTGTGTGTGTGCGCGCGCGCGCGCGCGCGCGCGCGCGCGCGCGGCTTTAAGCGCTTCCCATGCCACACCCCCCCACCGAACGAATGTATGCATCCTCGCCATGCATGGCGTGAGCGTGAAATCTTTATTTTACTCTGTGCATTGAGAGTACGGGTGGGAGACAGGCGGCGCGGGGGTGGGGTGGGGGGCTTGACCGGCGATGGGGGAAAGGCCTGTTTGCTATTACCCCCTTTCTGTATTCAAAACGTCCGGCCCCAGACTTTCTGAGCTTGGTTCTACGGGGCGCCACAAAACCTCGCTATTCACTATGCAGGGATATCATTCTTTATGCCCGCTTTGATTTTCCAAGTTCAGCCGACAGTGCTGTCCCGGGGCTTTTTGCTGGGAAATGTTAAAGGCCTGCTTTGACTTGAATCGTCTGGGCATTATGGTGTGAACGATGAACTGAAAAGCGCGAGTGACGACGATCGCTTTGGCTGTTTGGTTCCCGGACCGATAACATCTTTACCACAACAAAATAAGGCTTACCGACGACCGGTTTCAGCTGTAAGGGTACAGTGGATTCCACGATAACGTCTGTACAACAACAAAAAAAGTCGGGGGGAGGGTGGGGGGGCTTTTTCATTATCATTCGTTTCTTAGAGCCTGGCATAGTCGAAAGCGGCTTATCGCAAGTTGAGGCGTGCGGGTGAGGATTGAGTTTCTGACCAGGTAAGCTCGATTAGCCGCTTCCAACACCGTCAGGCTCCCAAAGATTTAGTAGTGGCTGAGTGGAAGGAAATGGTGACAACGTTCCGCTTGTGTCTTCAACCCCACCGCTGTCGACTGCCGGTCCGTCATGAGTAAAGATAACTGCAACCATGTGATCCACCGCTACCTCAAGAACATCGACACCACAGGCGGACATTTAAAACCGAAACCAGCAGCCACGACGTCATCGCTTAATTAAGTGACTTTGATCAAATTGTTTGTAAGTGACTTATGTATTATTTCACCAAAAGAGAGAAAGGACAGAGAAAGGGAAATAACTGAGATGCAGTCTTTTCAAAAAATCCTGCCCTTGCATTTGCAGGCTGAACACAAGACTTTTTCCTCCCCCTTTTTCCTTCCTTTTCTCTCTCGCTCTCTCTTTTTTTTTTTTCGTTTTAAGCGTTGTACCATTTACTTTAAACATTACATTAATGCGTTTCAAAATGAACTGCACTATATTCCGATGCCGCTCGGTTGTGATTCTGAACCATAAAACACCTCTCGAGGTCGTTCATCCTATTCTATTTGTGAAGCCACGAAAAGATGCAGAAGCGCTAATGATGCTGTTTTTTTCAACTGTCAAAAAGAAATGCATCAAAGCCCAATGGAAAGTGCGCAGATTATAGCCATAAACGCCAGCGCTTTTACTAGCCTACAGCTCTGGTCTTGATATGAAGGGACGCACCACAGATATTTTAATG
>JADBJO010014760.1:0-17500 GCA_016801955.1 Conus betulinus
AACGAAAGAGAGAGAAGAGAGAGAGAGAGAGAGGAGGAGAGAGCGGGAGAGCAGAGGAATGAGATGAAATGGACAATATGAGAGAGAGACAGAAGAGAGGGAAAGAGAGCCAGAGAGAGGCAGAGAGAAGAGAAATATGAAATGAGAGAGAGCAGAGCAGAGAGCGAGAGACGGACGAGAGACGGAGAGAGAGCGAAGCAGAGGAGGAGAAAGAGAGGAGAGAGATGAGAGAGAGGAGAGAGAGAGGGACGCGAGGGAGAGAGAGAGAGGGAACGAAAGGAGCAACAAAACGAGAGCTTTCTTGCTATTAAGCTGACCAGCCATTTAGCAACATCGGTCCAGGATGTCCCTTGACCAAAACGCAGCTCGATCTGATTGTCAAGGGAAACCCACAACGATGTTGTTTGTTGGTTTGATTGTTTGTTTGTTTGTATGTTTGTTTTTCTACATATAATTGTCAAAAAACGTTCAACGACAACATGTCCCTGATGTGTTGTGCGCAACCCATTGTCGCTCAAAAAAATCGTGTCAGCAGCGACAGTATTTCACGGGAAATACTGCAGCTGGTACATGAAAAATTATCGCTGAGAGCGACCTTAATTTCATTAAAAAATTGGTTTAGCGCGGACCGGATTTCACAGAAGAAATGTCATTAAAACCGTGTCGTTGCCTCAAAAATAAAAATCATGACATGATTTTATGTTAAAAAAAAAATTGCTGCCGTTAGGAAAAGTTGTCGCTCTGAGACAGCATTTACCGTAAAAATACGACGTCGAAGACATGATCGGTCTCTGCCCCAACTCTACCCCAATATCTCTCTCTCTCTCTCTCATGGTTTCATGTATCAGTTGCCCATTGTCTGTCTTTCTTTTTTTTCTTTTTTTTTTTTTTTTTGCTGTCCAAACCTCTGCGCCACCTCAGAGGCAGTGCACCCCGCCGCTCATTCCGACACCCCTGTCCACAGCCACGGCCCGGTCGGCCCCGCCGCAGCCCGGCACCGGCAATCCACAGGGAGCAGTCAATGTCAAGTCGTCAAGAGGCAACCCACCGGAGGAGACACTGCACCGCTGCCGAGTCACTTCAGTGGTGTTCAGTGGCGCCTGTTCTGATCTAACATACGCAGGACACCACCAACTGAGCCCCCTACTGACGACAATAATTGCTTAGTCGCGGAGCCGGCCATGAGTGAGCTCTCCCTCCGGAGGGCGAGCCACCACGTCCGTCCAACGACAGCCACCCCATGGACCCGCCGATACCGGTGACCCCGACGGAACCAAACCAAGGCCACAGATGTGGAGAGGTCACCATGAGAGCAGGGCATGAAGGGCCACAGAATTGAGACTTTTTTTTTTATGCTGATCGATGAGAATGAGGATGATTAAGATGATGCTACGGATTTCCATTTCGGTCTGAGACTACATGACAGGGCTGTACTCTACGCTTCCTTTCATAATATATCCCGGCCGTCAACCAGGCCCGAGAGATACAGACACCTGCAGTGTTGGTCAGGAAATTTGAGCAACACTCTCAGAAACGCATCCAATTAAGTGGATGAAAACTCGACTGTGTGTGGTCCCAGTCTTCCCAACTGAGTCCGCAGCAAAATCAACTCTGGGGTAGGAGCCGGTCGGGGCAGAAAAACAACCACATGAATTCTGATGGGATTCGAAGCCACGACCCTCCCAGCCGGGAGTCCGCGACCGCTAAACCACTTCGCCACGGCGGCTGGTCCACCATTGTCTTTCTGTCTATGATCTTATTTGTGTCTGCTTTGACTGTCGGTTATCTTCCTGTCTCTATTTGTTTTTCTCGCTAATTCTCTTTATGTATCGACCTTATTTGTTTTTCTCGCTAATTCTCTTATGTATCGCCTTCCTCTATCTGTTTGACTCTCTTTAGTTTCACTCTGTCCATCAAACTGTCTGTCAGTTGGTCTCTGTTCCGACCCCGACCACCCCACCCCCCCCCCCCCCCCCCCCCCACCCCCCCCACCCCCGCCTTCCCCCCCCCCCTCCCCTTTCTCTCTCAGTCTCTCTCTCTGAACGTGCAAGCGTGGTGCGTGTATGCGGAGAGAGAGGCGCGACAGTGTGTGTGGTGTGTGTGTGTGTGTGTGTGTGTGGTGTGTGTGTGTGTGGTGTGTCTGTGTGTCTGTGTGTGTGTGTGTCTGTGTATGTGTGTGTATGCGCGCGCGCGCGCGTGTGTGTGTGGTGTGTGTGTGTGGTGTGTGGGTGTGGTGTGTGTGTGTGTGTGTGTGTGTGTGGTTGTGTGTGTGTGTGTGTTGTGTGTGTGTGTGTGGTGGTGTGGTGTGTGTGTGTGTGTGTGGTGTGTGTTTGTGTGTGTGGTGTGTGTGTGTGTGTGTGTGTGGTGTAGTGTGTGTGTGTGTTTGTTTGTGTGTGTGTGTGTGTGTGTTGTGTGTGTGTGTGGGGTGTGTGTGTGTGTGTGTGTGTGTGGACCCTGAAACAACTGCATTCATGCTCAGATATATTTGTGATTAATTTGTCCATAATCTCTCTCTCTCTCTCTATCTCTTCTCTCTCTCTCTCTCTCTCTCTCTCTCTCTCTCTCTCTCCCCTCCTTAGGGACACCCCCGTGTAAGCTATCACTTCACATACCCCACCCACTCTGAACATCTCGTGGGACGACACTCTTTCCCTAGACAATTGAACAGAACACTTAAGACTTCTCCCAACAAAACCTGCAAGTTGCACAAGAATCTCTTGTAGAAGTGTATGTGCGTATATTGAGTTTGTTTGTTTATGCCCGCGCATGCGCGTTTACGCGTTTCACGCGCGCGCGCGCGAGTGTGTGTGTGTGTAAGAGAGAGAGAGACGAGAGAGAGAGAGAGAGAGAAGAGGAGAGAGAGAGAGAGAGAGACTACGCACACACGCATGTACACACGCATGCATGGGCACACACGCACACAAAACCCACATACATACATTTCCTCACTCATGCATTCATTTACAGTACAGGAGGGACACAACCGTTGAAGGAGGTATGATAGGTCAGAGATGGATGGGGCAGAGAGGAGATCAAAGCCGAGGTAACAAATCATATAATGATCCCCATAATATTACATAATAGGGTGACAGGGCTATGTGAATGTCAGTATGGATAGTCATGGGAAGACATATGGATAGTCACGGGAAGACAACGAGAGACACGAAATCGTATAACAGCCGCGCTCTTATATTATGGATATCCTAATTCATTACATGCTACACCCAACTCTTAAACCTCCTTTCCTTCTACCTCAAATGTCTCCGAATTTCTGATTTGGATCTTATTCTAAAGAAGAAACAAAAAAGAAAAGAAAAAAAGAAGAAATGATGTGTAGTAGTTCCATGGCATTATAGTATATACTTATTACAAGTTGCAGCTTTTGGACTGCTCATTATTAGTAGGCCTAAATAGTGTACGACGAACAAAGAGAAATAATTTTGACAATGATATTTGAGAAATTTGCGTTATTAGCTATTTAAACCGCTTCGACCTTATTGGACTATGTGACCTTTTTACTTCTTAACTTCTCGGCACCACACAAAACGAACACGTGTCTTTGATCTTGGTCAAAAGGAACTTTATCTTTTGAAAATGTCGGTTCTGTCTTCTACCGCAAGACTTCAGAAGTTCAAGATCCAGCTTTGTGGGGGGTGGGTGGGGTGGGTGGCGTGTGTGTGTGTGTGTGTGTGTGTGTGTGTGCGCGCGCGCGCGCGCGGCGCATGTAGTAGAAAAGTAGAGCATAATTTCTAACGTCCGTCACGCAAAAATACACAAAGAGAGAGAGAGAGAGAGGAGAGAGAGAGAGAGAGAGAGAGAGCATCAAATGAATACGATAAAAATGAAAATATGACGTCAGTGAATTTCAAACGCTTCGGAACTTTTTGAACTGTTTTGTATTCTATGACTGTTGAAAGGCGTCAAAGACAGTGACTCTCTGCAACATCTGATCTTTCATGGCTTTGAAACTGGAGACAAAAGTCGCTTCTTTTGACCAAAATCTTTGAATGTTTAAGAATTGCGGCTAGTTAGATAACAATAATTTCAAATAAAAGGAGTTGTTGGGGGAGGAGGGTGGCAGGCTTAAAAACGTTGGGGGAAAAGAACTGTGATTGGATATTTGAGCTAATGACTGACAAGCTGTCAGAATCATCGATATGCTATAAACGCTGTAGGACAATAATTTCGTCTGTGCCATTTTGTTTTCCGAGATGGCTGCTGCTTATGAATAGAGTGGAATGCAAACCCGGGGAGTACTTCGCGCTTGTGAACTTTCTGAAAACTTCCAGCATTTCCTGAAGAGACAACTGGAACTGTCCGTTCTGCGATTTGGCTTGTATTAGCTTTTAGACTCTGTTATGTTTGTGTTTCTGTTCTGACAATTAGGGACAATCATTCACACATCTTATATGGCCAACACACGAACAACATTGGTTCGCGTGTCTGTTAATATAGGCCCCGTGGCCCAATAGTTACCACTCCCTGGCCCATTTAACCCGAAACGAGGTCTAAAGTGGACTTCCTTTTCTGTAAGAATCTATTATTTCTTATATAGAACTTTTTAAATAAAGATAGCCATTTGATGGCTGTACTATATGAAGCTCTTATGGTACGCTTTACAAAGAATTAACCTTGTAGGAAGTAAAATTAGTGAAGGAGGTAGGGCTGCATTTTTCAGAGGTTCTAACATACCCAGTCTACCCCTACTTTCGTTGTGCTGAATGTCCTAGGCCTACGATATTGATGAAGACATCACATTTCACAGCGCGCGCGCGCGCACACACACACACACACACACACACACACACACACACACACACACACCACACACGAATGGAAACTTGACTTTCGTCAAAAACATTTATGATAAAAAAAAAATCACTTGCGACAAGTTTTTATTCAATGGCAGGCTGCATTATTTTTCTGTGATATTTTGACGCTCAACCGCGGCGACGTTTGTACACTTTGCAGAAAAAAATCGTCGCTGTGAAATATTTAACGCTGCGACCATATTTCACAGGAAATGTTAACTCTAGCAGTAAGATTTCACGTGAAATATGTCGCAAGCGACAGCATTTCACTGACTACAATATTTCATAGTGTCCTGTCGCAAAAAACTGTCGCAAAATTTCGAGCGACAGTATTTTATGGACAGCTACAATATTCTATAAGACATTTTTCGTGAACAGTTGTCGCGCGACAATTTTTTTTTCCAGGAAATATTGTCGCTGCAACAACATTTCACGTGAAATGCTATCGCTGCGGTACAATTCCACGGCGACAGTATTACATACGACACCCGGCACCCCAGGTAGAATTGGGTCAGGCTGGGGGAGAGCGTGCACCGCCGTACAGCACGTGCTGGAGTCTCTGTGTGTGTTGTGTGTTGCCGGCACGTCTTCCTTTCCGCAGGTGGGCTAATTTCGCACAGGGTCCTCAGATGACATGTTCCTGTGTTCCTGTTTGGTACACCCAGAACACACACAAGTCGTCTTCCAAACTCGGATCGCAGGAACATTCGAAAAGGATGTCCACTAATTCGCAGAGCAAGACACTCACACCCTCTGTCTGATGTTGTTGTCGGACCCTGGCTTAAAGACTCCAGGGATCATCCGAACAGCCGAATTACTTGAACACTATGGTACAAATGTGTGTGTGTGTGTGTGCGTGCGTGCGTGCGTGCGTGCGTGCGTGCGTGCGTGCGTGTGTGTGTGTGTGTGTGCGTGCGTGCGTGCGTGCGTGCGTGTGAACATCACCCTGCAGGAAACGTACACAAGATATGGAACATCAACAGTGTCGAAAATGCCCTAAGGGTCCGTGTTGGCCAGAACATAGTTGTTTGTATGGGCCATGGCGGGCGATGATACAAACGAGCAGCTTCTTCATCACTTCCGCTCAGAAACCTTCAAGGCTCTGTCAATCTTCCAGACACAATCATGACTGGAGTGGTTTCATCTACCACCAGCAGCAGCAACAGCAGCAGCAGCCATTAAAAGCGCATAATAATCAAACAAATAAAGAGCGTTCTGCCACACCATAAACAGTTATCATTGTTGCTAAAAACTCCTAGGGTAAAAGGATTTATCAAATGTTAACATACCCCTCTCCCTCTCTCTCTCTCTCTCTGTGTGTGTGTGTGTGTGTGTGTGTGTGTGTGTGTGTGTGTGTGTGCCCCCTCCCACCCTCTCCTTCGCACCCTCCCCCCCCCCCCCCCCCCCCCCACCTCCGTCCGTCCATCCAGGTCAGCTGTTTCCATTTTCTATGCCAGCGGCTCGTGAAAGCAAGAGCTACTCCATAAAAGCGAGCCACCGCGTCACTCATGAATATTCATCATATGCGTAGGAAAGGCGATTTGGAAGACGAAAGGGAAGGCAGGAGCATCAGAAGTACTCCTCGCTGATCCGGGCCCTTCCCATGGGACAGTCGTAAACTGCATACACCACCGCCACCCCTACCCCCTTCTCCCCCCCCCCCCCCCACCCCCCCCCCCCCCCCCCCACCCCCACCCCACCCACCTCTTGTCTCAGTGATACAGGAGTATGCGAAAGTCTGGTGGAAAGAGAAGAGTGGGTAAACACGGTGTGTGTGTGTGTGGGGGGGGGGGGGGGGGGGGGGGGGGTGGGGATGGGGGGTTGGGGGGGGGAGCACGTGTGGCGAAGAGTATGTGGAAACGAAACTAAGAAATAATGGCAAATCATACTTTAGCAGCCTCCCCCTACCCCCCCACCCCCCCCCCCCCCCCCCCCCCCCCCCCATCCTTATATCTCATCTCTTCACTTTCGTTTCTTTCCGCTTTTGTACTCCCAGTTCTTATAGAACAGGGAGTACTTTAAAATGGGAACGAATAAATGCTCTGTGTGTGTGTGTGTGTGTGTGTGTGTGTGTGTGTGTGTGTGTGTGTGTGTGTGTGTGTGTGTGTCCGTCCGTCCGTCCGTGGTCAAAATGTGTTCCACCCGCTCCAGACAAAACTACTGGGCCGATCTTTCTGAAAATTTGTAGGTATGTTCATTATGGGTCACGGATGATGCTCGTGTTTTTAGTTTACCGTTATAGCCGTTACTAACGGCTGTGACGGCCTGTAACGGTTTTTCTTCATCATGGAATATCTCAGAAAGTACTTGGGCGATCTTTGTGAAATTAGCGGGTATGTTCATTATGGGTCCCGGATGATGCCCGATGTTTTAGTTTACCCGTTATAGCCATAACTAACGGCTCATATGGTTTTCTTCTTTATGGAAAATCTCAGAAAGTTCTTGGCCGATCTCTTCCTGGAAATTTGTAAGTATGTTCATTATAGGTCACAGATGATGACCGATGCTTCTTGGAATAGCCATTACTAACGGTTACACCAGCCCAAGACGGTTTTTTTCCTCTTTATGGAATATCTCACGCGTATTCAGGATAAACTGGGAGTACGTTTACATGCTTTGCATCTCGTTTTTGTTGTTGTTGTTGTTGTTGTTGTTGTTGTTTAACCAATGAATTCAGATCAGTGTTCTGGGTTATAACAATGTTAGAGTAGTAACAACACAGTTTGAAGAGATTAAAATAAAAATCGCCCTGGCTCTGTGAAAATAAAATTCAATCTGAATAAAAAAAAACATTATCCTGTATTTTGGGTCAGTAAACTAGTTCAGTGCCATTTATCAGCAAGGATAGCAGAATAATGCACGGCTTGTGGACTTCTTGTGTTTCTACGCCATTGGTAGAGCGCAAGGATTTGGGAGTGAAAAGTCTAGCAGACGACAGAGAAAAAAAATGGAAGGGTCACGTGGGACTTGTCGTGACATAAAAAGAAGCGAACACTGGATCTGCCTCGCTGCGAGTGTGGCATAGCAGTGGACGCCAAGGGAGAGGTGGCAGATCTCCTTGGAAGGACACTGATGTGAGAGGTCAGTATCGGGCAGCGCAGTCAACCTTCCAGCCCTATGGGTGACGGCGGGTCTAGCCTGTGTCGCCGGGGGACGGCTCCTGGAGATGTGGGGCGATCGGCGATGGGAGCGCTGCCTGACTGCGATTACCGTGGCCTGGGATACCATGTTCTGAGCCAGGCAGACATGGCGGCACTCCTTGTGGGTTGGGCTGAAAAATTGCCCTCTCGGCCGCAGTCTGCGTGTATCTGCTGAATATTAGGGTCTCGTTCAGCGCTCCAGCGACTTTCATCCTGCTCCTTCCTTGAGGCGGCCTCACGCGGCACAGGACCATCGCCACCCGAGCACGAAGAAGGCCGCCTGGTAGTCTTGAAGACTTATTTTTTATTTTTTTTTTGTTGGGGGGGGGGGGGGGGGGGGGGGGGGGGAGGCGAGATACACCAACGTCCATCGTCGCCCGCCCAACAGCCGAAATTGAAACCCAAGTTTCAAGAGGAACAAGAGCACGGAGGGAGACATACGACGGCTCCCACACGCAGCTCGCTCACTACTGTCAGCGACAACAGCTGCCACAGAAGATGCAGACCCACGTCTGCAAGTGCACCGTGTCCTTAAGGGCCTCAGGCCAACAGGACGTTAAAACTCACCCATGAATGAACGAACGAACGGATCTGCTCAGAGTCAGGTATGGTGTGGGTCAAGGGCTGGACTGTGCGATGAATATGTTTTGGTACTGGCTGAGCTGACGACAAAAGCCAGGTGCAGCTTTGGGTGTAATAAAGAATTTAGTGGGTTTGGGGCCTAACTGCAACCGTGAACTCGGACGAAAAGAACGCTTCTCTTCGTCGAAGCACTCTTTTCTCTGAGAAGTGAACAAAAGTACAGGGGAGAAAGCGGGACGGGAAGTGGTCGGGGGGGAGAGAGAGGGGGGGTGGGGGGGGGGGGGGGGACGGGGGGGGGGGGGGGGGGGGGGGGTAGTAGGGGGGGTAAGGGGAGGGGTCAGCTGAAATAGGAATTGTGCTGAAATGTCGACATCTGTTCAACATCGCTCCGTCACTGAAATCACCTGGGACTTTTCCGGCTGCCTCAGAAAATACAACTTCAAAGTAGAAGAGTCAACGGAGACTGAGTTGTCTCTCTTGTTGTGGCTTTTTTTTTTTTTTTTTTTTTTTTTTTTTTAAATTTCTTTTTTTCTTTTAAACTGGACATGACTCCTATAGCAACGACAGGAGAGTGCGCTCTAGGACTTGCCTTGTTCCACCTTCTTAACCTCCTCCTCCCTCCTCCTTCTTCTCCTGTCTACGCTCCTTTTTGACTAATGCCCTTTTTTTTAAGTTTGAAAGTTTAGGGGGTGGGGGTGGGGGGGAAGCAGTGAGACATGTCCTCCACCCTCCAGTGCCCTTTCATATACCCCTTTCTTCCACCCCACCCCCGACCTCATCATACCCGTGGCCCCCCCCCCCCCCCCCCCCTCCCCCCCGTCCCCCCCTCTGTTCCTACACCACTGTTCCTTGTCTGGGAAAATTCCAGTTGATTTGACGAACGAAGAGAGGTCTCAATTACCAAGATCACTCCCCCCCCCCCCCCCCCCCCCCCCGCCCTTCACTAAATAAATAAATAAACATATATGTAAATAGAAAATACAGATAAGTAAACAAATCAATAAACAAAATGATAAAAGAAATAACAACCACCAAGACAATAACAACAACAAGAATAGCAATGATAATAATAATAATAGTGAGCACCCTTCTGTATGGCAGTGAGTCTTGGACTTTGCGTGCCCGACAAGAGCGAAAGCTCAATGCTTTCCATATGCGTAGCCTCCGACGCATTCTGAACATCACCTGGCAGGACAAGGTCCCAAACAACACTGTCCTGGAAAGAGCCGGATGCACTAGCATGTACACGCTGCTGAAACAAAGACGTATGCGCTGGCTCGGCCATGTCGTGCGCATGGATGACGGACGGACCCCTGAAGACCTCCTCTATGGAGAACTTGTGCAGGGAAAACGTCCCACACAGCAGACCACAGCTGCGATTCAAAGACGTGTGCAAGAGGGACCTAAAAGTCTCGAACATTGACCAGAACAACTGGGAAGCAACAGCCCACGAACGGTCAGCCTGGAGACAGACTGTGCAGAAAGGTCTCTCCAAGTTCGAAGAGACACCCCGCTCAGCAGCACGGGGAGAAGAGAATGAGAAGAAAGGCTGCAGCCCAGGCAGACAGACCAGCGTCAGACTTCACCTGTGCCCTCTGCCACAGGGACTGTCATTCCCCGCGTCGGACTGGCCAGCCACACCCGTCGCTGTACCAGAACAGACACCTAGAGCGCAACTCCATAGTCTTCCGAGACTGAAGGATGCCTACCACTACTAATAATGATAACAAACATTCAACAAACACGGCAATCATGGTGCAATTTCCTTCTTTATCCCTTTATTTAACTTTTAAAACCTCTGCGAAAACAAACGCTCAGCCCGCAAACGACACCATAAATAAAAGCAGCCTTTTCATCCTAACAGAAAAACAGAACCCAGGCAATCACAAACAGGAGCCTATGTAATTGATCGTTTCTTAGCACGAAACAGACGGCGGCTGCATGACGACATTCGTTCCGATTTACGGCATTGACAATGCTAACCAGACGACAGATGACGTCGCACAGGGACACCACCGCCGGACCCCCCGGACCCCCCCCCCCCCCCCCCCCCCCCCCCAAGGGACACAGGTATGGAAGTTCTCTCGCCTCAAAGGGGTGTTTTCTATGGTGGGAAGAGCCATCTTTTCCATTTTCCCCCAGCAAAACAGTCATTTTGCTCGGGACAACAGAGTATTATTATGATGATGATGATGATGATGATGATTGTTTGCTGTCGTTGTTGTTGCTATTATTATTATTATATTATTACTATTATTGTTGTTGTTGTTGTTGTTGTTATTGTTGTTGTTAGCATTCTTCTGCTTCTTCTTATCGTTATCATTATTATTATTACTCTTATCATAATTGTTGCTGTTGTTATATATTATCATTATTTTTATCATCATCATCATCATCATCATCATCATTATTATTATTATTATTATCATTATTATCATTGTTGGTGTTTGTTGTTGTTGTTATCTGTTCCGCCGAAGGAGAGAGACAAACAAATTACAACACAGACAAAACTCTTCTTTTGTCTCTTTCGTTTGACGGAACAGTAAACTTGTTTTGTTTTGTTTGCTTCAGTTTCCGCCTGCAGTTCACCTCACACTGAAACAAATCATTATTATTATTATTATTATTATTATTATTATCATTATTACTATTATAATTGCTATTATTGTTATTATTATCATCATCATTATTATTATTATTATTATTGTAATTATTATCATCATCATTAGTTGTAGTAGTAGTATCATTATTATTATTATCATTATCATTACCATTCTTCTTCTTCTTCTTATTATTATTATTATCATGATTATCACAATTATGTGTTGTTGTCATTGTTATTTTCATTATCATCGAGAGCTCTACTACAGCATCTTTCCTCGGACAGAGCAGCTTGTTATCCCAGTAAAACAGTTTGTTTCAGTATGTATTGCAGCTCATCATTCTATGACGATATTTTACACACAGCAGCCAATTATCCTGAGAAAGGGATTTTCCACACAGAACAGCGATGTATCCCCAAGGAAACATTTAACTTTTTTTTTTTTTTTTTTCCATAACACAGCAAATTATTACCAGAAACCAGCTCTTGTACCCATAGAACAGCTATGTACTCTAAGCAAGTGGTAATATTCTGGGTAAACCAATAATCATCCCGTGAAATCTACAATTATGCTATCCCCTGAAAATAGCACAATCCCAGGAAAACCATCATTCCCCATCCCTGCCCACTCCCCCCCCCCCCCCCCCCCCCCCCCCCCACACACACACACACACACTGAAAATAAACTACAATATAGGAAAACCCATGAGCCTCACGCCCTGAAAATGACTTGTAATCCTTAAAAAACAAACAAACAAACAAAAAAACTATGATCCCCCCCCACCCCACCCCCACCACCTCCCTACCCCCGTCGCCCTCCCCCAACCCCCTTTGAATGGACTTATAACTGCAAAAGAACTCTTAATTTTCACATAAAAAAAACTCCGGAACTAAGGGTTGCAATAGGTAACTAATTATCCTATGAACACCGATAATTGTCCCTCCCGGGAACACAACCGTCTTCCCGGCTACTCGGCTCTTTTCCCGGGATAATCAGTTATTTTTTCGGGGGGGGGGGGGGGGGGGGGGGGGGGGGGATATATTCCCCCTTCCCCACACCCCGACCACCCCCCTTTCTTCTCCAGATATAAGTAGCTGTTTTTTATTCAATGTTTGGAAGAAAAGAAAAGAAAAAAAACACTCGATTATTTTCCTCGTATAATACCTTTTTTTTCAGATCACATTCTCCCATAGTTATAAACTATGCATATCTAACAATCATCTATCACGCTACCCTTCCTCCCCCCCCCTACACCCACCCCCCCCCCCCCCCCCCCCCCCCCCCCCCCCCGCCCCGGAGAGGAGAGAGAGAGAAAAGAGAGAGAGAGAGAAGAGAGAGAGAGAGAGAGGCAGAGACGGAGAGAAGGGAGAAGTGATAAAAGGCGGGGTGGGGTGGGGCAGGACAGAGAATTATTGACTGGGAAGTGGGCGGCGGAGGAGAGGAAGCGGGTAAGAGGGGGGAGGGGGGCACTTTAACCCAGCCGAGAGAGAGAGAGAGAGAGAGAGAGAGAGAGAGAGAGATAGGAGAGAGAGAGAGAGGGAGGGAGAGAGAAACAACAGACAGACAGACAGACGGACGGACAGAGACAGTCGAGAGAGAGAGAGCGAGAGAGACAGACAGCGCGACAGACGACAGACAGGCAGAGAGAGACAGACAGAAGCAGAGAGAGAGAGGAGAGAGAGAGCAGAGACACAGGGTGAGAGACAGGGTGAGAGAGAGATACAGAGGGCGACAGAGAGAGAAAGAGAGGACAGAGACAGAAAAGCGACAGAGAGAGAGAGAGAGGGTCAGAGAGACAAAGGGGAGGGGGAGGGAGAGAGAGATGGAAAAATGAGAGAGAAAGCGACAGACAGACAGACAGACATAGAGAGAAAGAGAGAGAGAGAGAAAGAGAGAGAGAGAGAGAGAGAGAGAGAGAGAGACGGACAAACAGATAGACAAGAAAGAGAAAGAGAGCAGAGCGATACAGAGAGAGAGAGAGAGAGAGAGCGAGAGAGAGAGAGATATGGACAGACAGAGATAGAGAGAGACGGAGACAGAGACAGAGAGAGAGAGAGACTGACAGACACATCAGACAGACAGAGACAGAGAGAGACAGAGAGATGGACAGACAGACAGACAGAGACAGAGAGAGACAGAGAGATGGACAGACATACAGACAGACAGACAGACACAGACAGCAGCAGCAGTCAGAGAGAGCGAAGAACGTGACAGAGGCAGACAGACACAGATCAAGGCAGGGGGATGATGATGATGATTTCTCTGGGGAGCTGAAGTAACCGAAGCGGAATAATCGAAGCGTTGCATGTTGGCGGCAAGATGGCTTGTTCCTTTCCTCTGATGGTGTGGGAATCACCTCGGAACACAGGCATACCATATCATCAATCTTTGTGTGTGATTGCGGGGGGGATAGTCTTCCTGGATGCATAATTAAACCATACACGAGCACGCCCGAAATAGAACATGAAAAAAAAAAACACAAACAAAAGAACAAAATGCTCGTGCCATTCGGAAAGATAACTTCACACACACACACACACACCACACACACACACCCCACACACACACACACACACGCACGCACGCACGCACGACACACACGCACACGCACACACACACCACACACACACACACACACACCGCACACACACACACACACACACACACACACACCACACACACGCGTACGTACTTCCAACGTGAAGACCTAGTGTGGAAAATGGTTTGTCTGCCTACTCGTCTGTCAAACCCAAGAAAAGATTCCGTGTACAGAGACATGACTGTCGTCCATGCAGCGTTTTCCTATTGCGCTGCTACCGAACTCTCGAATCATAGCTGTGATAATTTAGAAGAAAACGAGGTGATAAAAGGGCTGACTTCTTCTTCATTCACCACTTTCCACTTCTCAGAAATTTAGTTTTCCTCCGCATCTGTATTTCGAGCTGTCATGCCTCTCAGATCACTCACTGCCTTCGAAAAAGCAGAACTATGAGGTAATTATTCGTTATTATATTGTTTGTGGATTCTGGGGTGTACCTACTGGCCAGATTCTGCGCTTCAACACTGAATTCTCAGATTCAAGCCCAACAGTACCAAAGAAAAAGAACCCCCCCCCTCCCCCCCCCCCCCCCCCCCCCAAAAAAAAAAAAAAAAAAATGGCGCTATTCCACGCAAAGCAAACATTCCAACCTCCGTCCAGATTTACGACACTGGGATGAAAGTCGTATTGTCATTCATTTGTTTATTTTGCATTTGGCTATTTTCAGGGAAGAAAACCTCCCCACAGCCAGATTCTGCTTCTCTGCACGACATTTCTAGATTCAACAACTCAGGAAACAAAAATGTAAAATCAGACCAAAAACAAAAACCAAAACACAAAGTCATGAAAGGAGACCAAACAACGCTATTTCAAGCTAAAACAAACAGACGTTGCGACACCCATTCTGATTTACGGAAACCTGTGGTGACAGACGACAGATGACGTCATAAAGGCAGGATCGCAGCGACGCCTAGGGGGGCCCGTGCATACACAATCGTCCATCACGCACTAGTGTTTCTCTCCCTTGCTGCCGAGTGGCGTCGGGGGGGGGGGGGGGGGGGGGGGGGGGGGGGGGTCAGGAAGTGGGATAATGCCTGCGTAGCTGTCTGGCTCTGGGAGCGAGGAGGGAAGGAGTGTGTGTGTGTGTGGTGTGGGGTGGGGGGGGGGGGGGGGGGGGGGGGGGGGGGGGGGGGGGGTGGGGGAGGGGGGGGAGCATATGTGCCGAGGAATTCACGATCTGGTTCAGGGAGGGGGGAGGACAGAGAGGAGGAGCATATGTGCCCGAGGAATTCACGATCTCGAACCAGACAGTGGAAAGAGAGAAAAGAAGGCGAGGACGAGGAGAGAGAGAGAAGAGAAGAAGAGAAGAGAGAGAGAGAGAGAGAGAGAGAGAGAGAGACAGAGACAGAGAGGGAGACAGACAGACAGACAGACAGACAGAGAGACAGAGGGTAAGCGCAGGTAAAGGATTAAAAAAAAAAAAACAGAGGTTAAGAGAAGGGCGGAGGAGGGGGGGGGGGGGAGAGAGAGAGAGAGAGAGAGAGAGGAGAGAGAGAGAGAGAGAGAGAGAGAGAGAGAGGAGAGAGAGAGTTTCATAGATCTAAACGGTGCGTGAGCCAAGCTAATGCTGGGAAATGATGAAATCCATGTTTACAGAAGGACTGCGCAAAAGTAGCTATTGATGTTTACATTCATTCATTTCTTCCTTCAATCCTTTGCTAGATCTCTCGTTCATCCCTCCATAGTACTTCAAAAAGAACTTTCCTGCGTGATTTGACAAAAACCGGCGATCAATAAAGTCAATCCTTGGAAACTGTCCAAGGGAAGACTTGGAATGACCATAGAAAATGAGGGGGAAGAAGAAGAGGACGAAGGGGGTGGGGAGACGGAGGAGGTGGAGGGAGAGGAGAAGAAGGAGGAGGAGAAGGAGGGGAGGGAGGGGATAGGGAGGAGGGAGTTGAGGAGGAGGAGAGGTGAAGAGGAGGAGAAAGAATTAGGAGGGAGGAGCAGGAAGCGGAGAAGAAGAAGAAGAAGAGGAGGAGGAGAGGAGGATGAGGAGGAGAAGGAAGTAGGAAAAGAGAAGAAGGGGGGAGGAGGAGGGGGAGGAGAGGAGCAGAGGAGGAAGGAGAGGATGCAGGAGGGACAGGAGAGGGAGGAGGAGAAGAAGAAGAAGAGAGAAGAAGAAGAAGAAGAAGAAGACAGAATCCACTTTGAAAAGGGGAGAAAGGGGAAATCGTCATTCCTCTTCTTTTTCAGTTCTTTCTCTCTTTTCTTTTGACCTTTAAGAAAGAAGAATGAAATCTTAAGACTATTTATGATCTATTCATTTCTTAGATAGTATGACCTTTTTTTTTTTTTTTTTTTTTTTTTGTTTTTTTTTTTTTTTTTTTTTTTTTTTTTTTTTTTTTTTTTTTTTTTTTTTTTTTTTTTTTTTTGGACAGTTTTTTTTTTTTTGTTTTGACACAAGGGTCAAGGTCGACAAGGGCAAAGGAAGAGATATTTTTTTTTTTTTAATTTTTTTTTTTTATTCTTCTCTTTTTTTTTTTTTTTTTTCTTTTCTTTCTGAACCTTTTTTTTTTTTTTTTTTTCCCTGATAAAATCTTCACTATGAGAGTATTAAGACTATGATTTCTTAGCTAGTATATCGCTTCAAATAAACTCGTTACACAAACCAACCAACCTACTAACGATTCGTGTACAGTACATTTTCGCCCCACTTGACACAAGGGTCAAGGTCGCACAAGGGCAAAGACAGAGATAATTTACAACCGATTTATTTTTTTCTTTCTTTTTCTTCTTTGTTACTGTAAAAGAGAAAATCTGAGAAGAAAAAGTGTCGCAAAGTTCTGACGGAAACATAAACTGAGTGTATTCAAAGGATCTGGAGGGGGAAAAAAAAATCAGAGTTTTATTTCGAGTCTTGGATGTAGTATGCCCAATGTGGCACGTGTTCACGAATTTCTAGAAGTGTCGTGTTAACTAGAAAAACCTCAAGACTCCGGCAAGTCTAACCAGGGAGAGAAAGGAAACTATGTTACGCAGTTTGCTGTTATCACAGCCACAGAGAGCAGATGACGCTACCGATAAAACAAGAGTTATGGTAGATGCCTATGAATTCTATGTTTGAAGAGACAAAGCAATTGACAATACATGTAACTGTGATATAGATATACATGCACTGACTTTCCTGTCTTGTTCCATGTCATAAATGATTGACACAAAAGTGGACTTCGAGGAATATAGGGAATAAACAAGGCGCAAAGGGCGCAGTAGGGTCGACTCAACATCGCACTGTGACAATAAGATTTGATTGTAGACAATACATTTCGAAGGAAACTGACTTCTAGGGAACAGACTTCAAAGAAACAGACTTCAAAGGAACAGGCTTCAAGGAAACAGACTACAAGGCAACAGTCTTCAGGGAAATGACTTCAAAGGAACAGACTTCAAGGAAACAGACTTCAAGGGAACGGACTTCAAGGGAACAGACTTCAAAGCAAAACAGACTTCAAGGAAACACACTTCAAGGGAAACGGACTTCAAGGGAACAGACTTCAAGGGAAACAGACTTCAAAGAAACACAGACTTCAAGGGAACAGACTTAAAGAAACAGACTTCAAAGGGAACAGACTTCGAGGGAACAGACTTCAAAGGGTACAGACCACAAGGGAACAGACTTCAAGGGAACAGACTTCAAGGGAACAGGCTTCAAAGGGAACAGACTTCAAAGGAACAGACTTCAAAACAGACTTCAAAGGAACAGACTTCAATGGAACCGACTTCAAGGGAACCGACTTCAAGGGAACAGACTTCAAAGGAACAGAC